>BQNB010039292.1:34240-48170 GCA_026074375.1 Tanacetum coccineum | reverse complement strand
CTGCTAGCACTAGTAGACAGTTTTACTCCTGTAGAAGATAACATAGGTTTGTTAGATGAAGAAGCTATTTTTGTGTTTGTGTTTCCTGAGGATGTGATAGGCTCAGTGAATCTAACTCTTTAACTACTAATTTTTCACTTAAATTGTTGATGCTAGGGCATGTTTGTCTGATTATTATAAGCAACTCCTGAATTCGTTTGGTATACTTATAAGTAGAGTCTAAGGAATTATTTAGAGAATTTTGTGATTTTCCTTGTTCTACTATTTCCTTAAGAATTGCAGCATGTTCCTGAGTGTGCCTAAGGTAGTCAGAATGAGCTATCCTATTGTTCAACAATCTAGGAGCTATAGGTTCCACATCAATCTTAAGAATTTCTGGAGTAATAGTATGTTTGGTAACAACATTATCAGCTAAATCTTTTCCTTTAAGTTTCCTATTATCTTGAGAGTTGTAATTAACCAATTTTTTGATGACTTACATTTACATCGAGATTTCACGATTTGATTAATTGTTAACTTGTTAACTAAAGATCAATTGTTCTTTTGATCGAATACGTGTTGGTTTGATCGAGTCATAAAGTTGCTTATAGGTATGTTTCAAATGTTCATTCTCAGCAATAAGCTTTGACACCCTATGATCCAATTCAATATTTATCGTTTCAATTTTCTATGTTTTTGACTTTTCCTGTTCAGATATCACTTAATGATTTAATTCTTTTTCATTTATTAATTCAAATATTGATCAAAATTTTAGCACTTTGATTTGAAACAGAATTTTTTCTTTGAAAAATTTCCTGATTAAGTTGGTATCAACTTCTAAGAGATGAATGTTTTTCAATAGTGGTATAACTTTGAACAGTTATGTAAGTCGTTTTTTCAATTGAAATCTTTTTTGTTGAAAACGGTTAGTACAAGTGTGAGACACTTTTGACATTATGCATATTCAAAGAAGCATTTACAGTAGATTTATATTATGTTCAATATATCTTTGTGATGACTTTTCCAAGAGTAGTTCATTTTCATTTTAAAACTGATTAATTTTAAACTTCAAACAATTTTTTACACTAACGATGTTGTTCCACAACCTGTGCAATTTGATGATGACATTTTGGACTCAGAAGTTCCTCATAGTATTAATGAATGTATTGAATATGTCCTTCAGTGCTATACAATGGAAGTTTTATTAAAATAAGCTTATGTAGTTCAACCCACGAAGCCCTCAGTGATGGCTGTGGCTGTGAGTTCTTTCTTTGAAATGCTGTCAACCCAGCAGATGGTGTTTAAGTTCTTCAAACATTCGTATTTACAATGCTAACATCTAGGAAGTTCTTTCGCGAATAAACTTTGGTGGGTTTAAAGAAGGACTAGGATCTAAAGAATTCATCGAATTCTAAGTCCAAAAGGCTTGTTCAGTAGATAATTCAGTTTGTGGAACAAATCATTTTTCAAAATCTTAAGAAAGTTGGTTGAGAACAGCATAATCAACTGGTGTGGTAATAACTTTCTTTTCTAAAACCATTGGATCCTGTTGTTTTAAAAGCATTTTTGAATGACTCTTTCTGCAAGATTACGTCTCTTCGGGTCAGGAATCATAATGCACAAGTGTTCTTAATGCATTGCCATCATTAAAGATTTGGTTAACTGTGAGCTTTCTTTAGATAGACATGATTTTAAAAACCAAGAGCTTGTTTAGTGGTATGATCATAGAAAACTGTGGATTTGTCAACATATGAACAGTTTGTGCTGATTGATCTCTTTTATAAACAATATTATCCAGCTGTTTGATCTTTTTTTAAGCAAATTTCTCTATCCAATGTTCTAGATCCTATGTTTCTTAATCATTTTTGAGAGATTACAATGTTTGCATTAAAGATTCCTTTTCTTTAATTGTTCCTAATGACGTTTGTTTAGGATGATCAATATAGCAGGACCCCGTTCACATGAATTGAAACATTATCTAGCTTTTTAAATTAACATTTTGTCTTTCTTTTCTTCAAAACTTTACCTATTTCTCCTTTCTTTATATCTTTCAAGTCAGCAGATAGAGTATCATTGAACTTTATTGTCCAGATTAATTCTTGGTGATATAAATTATTGGCTTTTCAGTGTTCTATCAAGTAATATCAGTGTCTTTATTGTGTAGCTGAGGTTAGTATTTGAACAACTGCTTGTTGTGATTTGTCAACATACTGAGAATAAGGAATGATGTTGCTATCACTGGTTATTTTAGTCTCTGAATGATTCACAACACTCGACTGTTCAGGAGAAGCCTCTGCCTAACATCTTGATTAATATATTTTTCTATATTTCAGGTTTGTGTAATCGGCGAGAGCATTGAACCATATATGATAATTTGCATAAGAGAAACTTGGCAAGTGTTGAGTTCATCACATTCTGGGTCATATGGCATCCAAAATCATCGCTTGATAAGCTGCATTGTAAGAGGTATGACAGTCTGTGTCGCTTGACACCCGCACCGCCGCTGTGTGTGTTCTTTTGGGATTCATGCAAATGCTAGATCTTCTCATGTAGAATTTGACAATTTGCTAGAGCTTTGTACCGCACACTTTTATCCATAAACACGAAATCGTCCACTTTGACTTTTAGGTTTAGTGCACTGTTTGGACATGTGTCCTTTTTTTTTTTTTTTTTTTTTCCTTTTTTTTTTTTATTTATCTTCCCCCCTTTGCAGTTGTAACAAATAACAGTCCTTTATTTCCTAGAATTGCTTCCACTTGCTCCTGGAGTGTAGGTCCTAGTGGTACCAGTAGCAAAAGAAATTTGTCTCCCTGTACTAGTTGTAAAGTCACTCTTCCATCATTAATGGTAGCTTGTTGCCTAGGGTTTGACGAATTCCTCAGCTGGTTGCTGGTAGTAGGATAGCGAGATGTGACGACAGCTGATAGGAATGACATCATATAGTTGATGGCATCAATGGGATCGTCACCTTGCTTGAACACTGGAACAATTAGACCTGAGTCTAGTTGGGGAAATTCAGGTTGTTGTTGTTGTTGGTTAACTGTGGGAGCATATTCCATTTGAGGGATGGATGATGGTGGAGAATAAACATTGTGGTGAACTGATGATTGATAATCATTGGATGGATAAGTGATTGAAAGAGGTGTTGATGATTGATTGTTTGAGTATTGTTGAGAGTGATAAGGTGATCCATACTATGGAGACTGATATAGTAAATCTTGTGGTTGAAATTGAGAGTTTTGATATGATGTTTTGATGAGTTTGTAAGGAGATTGGTCAATGATGGGTTGCAACCAAAGGCAGGGATCTGAGTTGCGTTCATGCATTAAAACGAACTTCATTTGTATGAAATTCGTGTTTTCCCAAGTAAGCATGAAGCTGATTAATATTATTTGTGCAAGTCCTGAACCAGTTTGACATCGATCATAAATTTGCTCCACTCAGGAGGAAGGGTATTCAATAACTTGGTGTTCACTTGAAATTGTTCCAGTTTCACCTTGGTACTAAGTTTATCGTCTTTCGAAAGTAGCTATGAAAAATCTCATGGGAGAAATCTTAGTGTTTCCCCCTTCTTATAAGCAAACTTCATAAAATTCTATCATAAAGCTTACACTCCTCTTTCTGTTTTGTCAATGAAGTTCATTGCATGAGAAGTTGAATTCTTTCCTAAAGTTCCATGGCGATTGATGATTGCTAAACAAGAGAATAGGACCTCTGGTGGTGGCCACCCAGATAATCCTTGGAGAATGATATTTGTGACTTGACATCCAATCTAGATTGGAATGCATCTTAGCAGATAACTCAGAGTATTTTCTTGGTCTAGTCACTCCATTCTCCTCAATCGTAGGCCAGATGAGTGGACCATTTTCAACGGATTCAAGAATCATTCGTCCATGTTGTCTATTCATCATGTATAGCTCCATTCATTGTTTTAAAGACATCTACATATCTTTTTCCAACATAGGTGGACGATTGTCAGCACCCAAAAGAATTGCTTTGTTAGCAAGAGTCGTCATTGAGAAAGTTGTATGTTAAAAGAGTACTGATTGATCGAACGATGATTGAAAGAAATTGTTTTTGAAGGTGTTGTCTTTTATGTGTTTAAAGTCGTGAAACTACTCGGGATTTTACAATTCTTGACTAAACCGGGAAAACAAGTAAATGTTTCACGGGATTTTATAAATCAAAGAAATAAACCGTATAATTTTCTTTTAGTAATTTTGAGTTTTAAACTTCAGTTGCAAATTCGGTGTCTAAATGAAGTTGCGAATTAGGTTGTTAAAGGAAAACTGTGAATTAGGTTGCCAAAGAAAATTGCGAATTAGGTTGCCAAAAAAAACTGCTAATCCGGTTATGCTAATTAGGTTGCCAAAGAAAACTGCTAATCCGGTTATGCTAATTTGGTTAACTGCTAATTCGGTGAACTGCTAATCCGGTTGACACTTGAATCTGTGAATTCGGTGAATGTGTGAATCAATAATGTCTATTTTTAGCATCATTACCATGTATTAACCCATCTTTTGTATAGTTATTTGCAAGGTCATGTTACTTAATCGTTTATATTTGAGAATTGAGTAATTATGAATGTAATTGGTAAAGAGCATTATGGAGGCTTTAAATGAAGATATTTTTGAAGATTTACTTATTTGAGACCAATACGCCGTATCCATCAAGGAAGATACGACGTATTTGTGCCTGTACTCACCAAAGACCACAGAGGAATAAAGCTCAATACGCCGTATCCAGAGAGACTCAATACGATGTATTCAAAATATGGAATCAATATAATATTCTGGAAGATATCAAGCGTGGTCCATACTCTAAGAAATCCCCAATACGCCGTATCTAATACTTGGATACGCCGTATCGAACCGACTTCCAGACCTTATAAATAGAAAACTCAAAAACGAGTTTTAAGTGTGCTAAATCATATTCTCGATACCTAAACCATAAAAGTTGATTTTCAGAGGAGAAAAAGAGCAGAAGAGGTCGAGCAACGTTATCAATTCCATAGAAGACATCGTGTAATTCCATATACTTTAGTAATCGTTCAGTTTTTGGTATCATTCGTTAACTCGGTTAGTTTACCTTGGCTAAATAATTACTCTTGTATTTATTATGACGTTTGAAGGCTAATACCTTCGGGTATTAGCCATTATTATGAAGATCTGAATGTTTGGTATTTGTTTATCTGATTTCTAGGATTTATGTTGAATGTTGTTTTGTGTATCCAATTTGTACCTGTTTACGCGCTTTTGTATGGGACTATCCTCAAACTGAGTCTAATGACCAAGGACCAATAGATTTAGAGTCCGGGATAGCTCTCCATATAGTAATTTATACATCTAGAATCATAGTTACACAAATATTGTCCTTCTAAGTTGTTTAGGATCACTCAGGGTTATCGTTAATTGGATATTGCCAATTGATTATTGATCAGTGTTGGATAGCAGGTGACTAGTTAATTAACAAATAACGTTTTGTTCAATTGGATAGTTGGACAAGTTGCTACTAGTGTGTGACAACAGACTTGAGCAGGTTGGTAACGTAGTGTTGACCTAAAAGTATCATGTTGCAATGTTGGTTAGTGTTTGTATGTGTTTGTGTAGATATGTGAGATTTGGATAATCAATCCTTGACGTGATCGTTCTCATTGGGGATTGGATTTGTGTTGAATTTTGAATGAAGTTATTTCGTCATTTGGTGACAAGGAAATGATTTCTGTGATTGAAGCGGGTGTCGTGTTAATTATGTAAGTAATTTATACGTATATGTATTTTAGTGTTTGTATTTTAATATAAGTTTAGATTTTAGAGGTTAGTTAAGAAATGAGTTATTTGATGGAGAAATTTCATCACTTATAGTGATAATGAAATTGATTGGGTATTTTGAGAGAATTGTTTTGGTTAATATGTGGATGTCTAGGTGATGGATTAAAATGGAAGTGTTCATTGTGAAAGAAATGAGTTTGTTAAAAATATGAGGTTTTTGGAAGACTTTTTATTTTTAGGAAAGTGGAATTGGATGAAAAGTTATTTTAGTAAGTAGTTTATAAGCAAAATGTTTACCAATTAGCTTAGGTTTTATAAAATTAGGTATGAAGGTAATTAATTAACTAATAATTTTTTAATAGATGAATAGTAAAATACGGAATTTTAAAAAAAAAGAGAGAAAAGAAAAAAAATTAGAGTTATATTAGAAATCAAACACTAACTCGGTTTATCTAGGCTTCTTAGAGGCCTATAACTACAAAAAAAACCCTAAACCCCTATTGAAGTTGGCCGAATTTTCCAAGAGAAGAATTTAGGGTTCTTGGTTAATGTATTTTCTAATCTTGTTTAGTTCTAGTTATTTAATTTTTTTAATACATGTAATCTATGTAAGATGGATAAGGGTTTATAAATTAGATATTTGATTTTTCTGGAAGTTTATAAATGTTATATTGCATTGTTTAATCATTAGTTTAATTGGTTACAAGATTTGATCACGCGTTAGGGTCTAGATCGCCCGAAGTAGTTGTTTAATTCACTGCAGAATTTTAGGCAGTTTTGTAAGAGCATAACTCATTCATAAAAATTCAAATAAATAATTTACAACATACTGGAGATAATTTAGAGAGTCTACTTTTAGAAAGTTAGACTGGAGTTTTTATGGTCGGGAAGTGGGTCAAAAGGTCATTACAAAATCGGTGTGTAAAACAGTGACGAATTTCAGTTTTGGTTTTGATTTTTCTAAAAATACTTAGACATCTAGTTAGAGGCTCTAAATCACGTGGAAGTTAGTTCATATATTGTGTGTGACCCTTGAATTTTTTCTAAAGCTATAATGAGGTCTAAATTGGTTATCTAACGTCATACTTTTAGAAGGTCAGATTCTGGACGAATTTTGGACACTTTGGAATAATGAATTTCTAAGGGGTATTTGTAAAAGAGTAATGGTTTTGGGAGAGCTATGAGAGGTTCATAAGGCATATAAGTAGCATGGTGAATTTTTGTTTGAATTATGAGAGTGTTTAAGTGGTGCGTTTAGGACGCGTAAGTAGGTATAAAATTCTGCTTAAAACCAGAAAATATAAAGTGTAGCATTGAAGTGTAAATGGCATATGTAGGAGTTAGAAAAGGTTTAAATCAAGTATAGAGCTATGGTAGATAGCTGATAACCTATCGTGAGGTTAATCTATGGGTTGAATGCTAAATGATGGTAGGTTTATGTGTGCTGATAAAATTGTTTAGATTGTTCGTGAAGTGTTTGTGAGATTTTGTTGATTTTTGGAAGCTAAGCATCAGGTGAGTTTAAAGCCTTTTTCTTATGTTTTTTGGGAGTGAAATGATGCTATGAGTTTATATGTTTTAGTTGCTGTGAATATATGTATGTATGTAATGTGGTATGCACATGGCTTATGTATAAATTGGAGTCGTTTATGTGGTATGCTCCATGGTTGGTGATCACTTGGAGTAATTATTATATTATTGTTGTTGTGAAGTATGTTAGTTTCGGTAGAGAGTGGTGTTTACACAAACATATTAATGAAGGGTTAAAATAATACCTACTTGACTTTGTGTTTCGATGGAGGTAGTGAGTGAAAGAGTACCATGACCCTATTGAGAGTATGAATGATGACAATGGAATGTGGTGTCAGGTGTGTTGTTTTGGATTGTTTACTAGTGCGGCCATTGTTTTGTTAGATTTTGTTATGTGTCTTAACTATGACTCTCACCAACCATTTTGTGTTGACGTTTTTAAGATCATTTTCAGGTGAGGTTTCATGAGGATATTAAGCTAAGAGAAGTGGTAGAATGAACGCTAGGATTAATTGGAGTTGTCTTGAGTTATTATGTTTTCTGTTGTGCTAAATGCGTTCGCATGGAATTGTTTGGCACTCTCTTTCCTGTTTTGTCAATGAAGTTCCTTGCATGAGAAGTTGAATTATTTCCCAAAGTTCCTTGGCGATTCGATGATTGCTAACGAGTGCATAGACCTCTGGTGGTAATCCTTGGAGAATGATATTTTTTGCCTTAACATCACAATCAGCTTGAATTGCGTCCGTAGCAGATAATTCAGAGTATTTTCTTGGTCTAGTCACTCCATTCTCCTCAATCGTAGGCCAAATGAGTGGACCATTTTCAACGGATTCAAGAATTATTCGCCCATGTTGTCTATGCATCATGTATTCCCATTATGCTTTTCCAAGAATATACCATATCCCTTTTTCCAACATAGGGGACGTGGATTGTAGCACCCGAAAAGAATCACTTTGTCAGTAAGAGTCATCATTGACAAATTTATATGTTAAAAGATTATTGTTTGATCGAACAGTGATTGAAAGTAATTGTGTTGTTATGAGTTGTCTTTTGTTTGTTTTATGTCTAGAAGGTTATATGGGATTTTACAATTCTTGAAAAACCGGGAAAAACCAAGTTAAGGTTTTCACGGATTTTAGGAAAGTCAAAGAAATAAACCGGGAATTTTTTATTTTTAGCAACTTTGTGTGTTTTAAGTTTAGTCCAAGTGAAGTTTCAAATTTGGTTAGCAAAAACTGCTAATTAGGTTGCCAACGAAAACTGCGAATTAGGATGACTGCGAATTAGGTAGACTACGAATTTGGTTGACTGCTAATTCGGTAGCTGCGAATTCGGTTGAATGCTAATTCGGTAGCTGCGAATTCGGTGACTGCTAATTCGGTGACTGCTAATTCGGTTGCCAATAAACTACTAGAATTCGGTTACCAAAGAAACTGCTAATTCGGTTACCAAAGAAACTGCTAATTCGGTTACCAAAGAAACTGCTAATTCGGTGCTGCTAATTCGGTTACCAAAGAAACTGCTAATTCGGTGCTGCTAATTCGGTTACCAAAGAAACTGCTAATTCGGTGCTGCTAATTAGGTTACCAAAGAAACTGCTAATTCGGTTGCAACTAAGACGAAACTCAAACTTTTAAAAACACAAAAAGACACATTTTTGATTGTTTTTTCCCAAATTTTCTTGTACAACTAGTATTACTAAGCCTATAGGTACCTTAAAAATGCAAACTTTATGGTTTTTAAGCCAAAAATTTTGAAATCAAGATTTGTACTTTTTAAAGCTTTTCGAATACAAAAGATGAACAAAGATGATGTTTTTCTTGAATCTAAGCTTGTACACCTATATCCTAAAGATACTAGATCAGATTTACCAAGGTAAATGATCCTTTAGTGTACACAAAAGCTTCGAAAACAAAGAAAGAACAAGAAAAGACGTACGGTTTAAGGAAAAAGAAACAAAAACAAACACAAAAACTAAACAAATATCTTCATGGCTTTGATACCAATTAAAAGATATCTAATAACATACAAGGTTAGGGAAAGTTAGGTGGATTTAGAGAGAGAGTGGTTGGATGAACATTTTAGAGAGAAAAATTAAACATAGAAAAAAATACATTAAGTGTGTGAACAAATGAACAACCAACACCCTCTTCAAGGCATGGAGAGGGTATTTATACATCCCTAGTAGCCGGCCATGGTTAGCTTGTGGGCTTTCCATGGGCCTTTTGGCCCGATTAGATTACTATCATTACATTGACTAACAACGGTAATTTTTTGACGAACCTAATATTGGAAAATTGGACCCGATACTTTTTTCGTAAATTTTCTAAACAAAAGGAACAAAGGAATGAGCAATCATATACAACGTTTGGAGCTATTTTATAGAGGGTTTTTTTAGGGCCATTATTAAATCCCGAAAAAGAGTTACCAAATAAGAAATGAAGAAATCGGTCCCATGAACGTACCTTTTTCCGAACGGAATGTCCATTTTGATCATGTTCCCCCGTGAAAAAGATTTAGCCATAACAAATTCCCCAAAATCATTGGGGGAATGGTAAAGCCGTGGCATATTGACACTTAGCCCCGAAAGGCCATTTCGACCTAAAGCCGGTATGTTATACCGAAGGACGTGGTGGATTAATTGTTTTTTTTTCCTTCCTATCCCCATGAGGGTTCCGATAAAGGAATTTGGAAAAATATCCATAAAAGAAAAACCATCGTGAGGATAAACAGAAAATAAAATATTTTCCTACGATTTCCCTTTCTAAAAAACCATTAATCCCCAGAAATGGCAAAAGTGTGAAAAATGCACAAGATTTTTGTGTGTTTTGCGCGGTTGCCCTATTCATTGTGAAGATTTTTAAAAACTGTATTAAAAGCGAGATGCCCATACACTCCAACCCTACCGAAAACGGTAATCTTTGTTGGGACAAGTTCCAACATTTTTGTATATTGTAATCAACTGTAAAAAGCCCTCACCAATCTATAAGTGTAACACGAGTTAAGATAGGGAAAAAAACAAAATCCCTAAGAACCCAAAGGAACTAATCGCAAATTGGTATACATAATACAATGTTGTTCCTAAGAGTTTTCACACGATTTTCTTTGTTTCTTAACCACTTTCTAGCATATTTATTATGAATTCAACCCTTCTTTGGGTATTTTTTTTGGGACAACAGGTATTTCTTATGTCCAAACCAGACGTTTGTATCCTATTGTGTTTTTTAAATAGAATGATGTGCCCAGAAATACCCGAAAATTGTCCCAAAGTATTGATTTTATTTTCCAAAGCAAAAAAGTCTTCCCTTTATGTTTTTTTAGGTAACGCAACAATTTTGCCCCTTTTTATCCCCTTAAAGCCAGAATAGTCCCCCCCAGAAGATAATGGGAAAAAATTAACAGGAAGAAAAGAAAATGGTTATTGTCGATTCCTAGTGAAAAACAAAATCCTGAAGTAATCAGGAAGAGGGGTTTTGAGTATCCAAGATCTTGTAGGGGGTTCATTTGGAGAGAGATGTTTTAATTTTTTTAAAAATCGGTGGTCCCCCCCGAATGGTTAAATTTTTTGAATGGAGGTGGTTTCTTTTCGGTTGTCACGGAAGTTTTAGATTTCAAAGAAAAATTTTTCATTCCGGGCTTTTCCCCAATTAAACTAAAGAAAAAATAACCATTGGTGAAGTTCAGGAAAAATATTATTACTTCCTTTGAGAAGGGTTTTTTTCCATCGGATTGGAACATAGAAAGGAAATTGTAGGGCCTTTTTCCATCTTTCGTCTAAGAAGATCGACCGAAAATCCTATTCTTCCCTAAAATTTTTCCCATCGATAACATCGATTACCTAAAAACAGTTGGTTAAAAAAAAATCCCATCAATTGGGGTAAAGAAAGAGTGTGGTTTAATATTTTTTTTCAATTGCATAGTCAATATAAAAAGGATACCCAATCGATTCCAGGTCCCCCAACTCCCCCCAAGATTGAGATTTGTTTATCCTATGTGGACAACCCCTCGAATAACGTTGCAATCTAGCAAGTGTGAAATAATAAATTGTGTTCCCGTCCAAAAAAGAAATAAAAGGTGGAAACTTTTAAAACTGAGACCCCTTCTTGTTTGCCCCATTCGAGAAATAACCAAACAACAACAGGAAAGGTTGGAAAATTACCACACCTTATAAACGAGCAAAAATAATGGGCACATTCCCCCAACAGGATAATAATTGTGGAATAATGAAATTTATCGTCTATTAATCCATAAACACTCATTGTTGGTAGGTTTAAAGAGTTTTTTAATTATATACCGAGAGATAGTTTTATTTTTACCACACCAAAATAAGGAAAATTAAATGACATATTTTTTAAAATGCCAAGCAACGCCAAGATCCGGCCCTAAAGCCAATTACAAGGAGAAAGGTTAATTTTTTAGGATTGGAAAATAAACAATGGAAAAGGAAAAACTTTGGGGTCTTCTGAGGTTTTTAGTGGGTGGAACTTTTTTTAAATAATTGGAACATCGCTGAACTGTTTCATCGGCCTAAAAAGGGATAAAGCGGCAATAAAAGTTTTAATTATCCAATTATTAAATGTTTTGTTTGCATTATGAATTCTTGATGAAGAAATTTAATCATAAAAATTTATGTATTTCCCAGTCCCCTTGCTTAAAGCAAGATCCAACAAGAAGGGTAAAACGAATATGAATTCAAAACGGCACTCGAATTCCAATGATCCAAAAAAAAGTTTTTCCATATTGGTCCCCCTTCTAGTTATTAATTTTATTTTTTCCTTTTCCTGTAGCATTTAAGGAATACAAGATATTTGTGTGTTTTGAAAAGGTAAAGGGTAAACGGTGTGGTTTCTTTGACATTGGATTTTGGTGGTTTTTGAGTTTTTTTTGGTTGTGGTTGTATGATTTTCATCCCGTGTCTTCAAACCAATCTCTATCCGGAAGTTGAAAGGGGATTTTATCGGTTTTTATTTTTGTATTTGATTTTCCTGCCCTGGTATTTTTATCTGGGTAGGATTTAAAGAAAATTTACCACATTATCCCCTTGTGTGAATATACGGCAAAGAAAAATTTCAACGATGCTTACATGTAAAACGAGCTTTGGATGCGGTGGTTTGGTAAAGAAATTTGCCTGAAAATCAGCCTTAGCCCCTATTATACCCGTTCGTAGTGGTTTAGGTTATGAGTGGATTTTGCTTTTGGAAAGAGAACCCAGAAAAAAGGACACCCCCGTCCAGAAATAAGCTTTTGGGTTCAACAAGTCCTTGTCGAAACTAATTATTTGGTAGAAAATTGTTTAGATTTGAAAGCCTTGATGATTTTATATATTGGCTTTTACTGTTTTGAGGTCCCCCATAAAATTGTTTTATTTTTCCTTTGAACAAAGGCGTTGGGGGTATATTTGTAATATTAATGAGTAAAACAATCAAATAAAAAATCATTGAATTTGGTTTTTTTCTGAAATCATAAGTTTTTTTATCATCGATAAGTTCGATTAAGCTATTTTTGGTCTTCGGTTACAGACCAATTTCGTCCCCGTTTTTGAGACCGCCAATTTACCGCGATATGAAGTTCCCTCGGTTCCGCAGGTAAATTACAATTGTTAAAAACGAAGGTTTCCCCTTCAACGGAAAAGATTTTCGCCATGAATTTAAGCTGCTACCCATCCTTTTTCCTCCTTCCACGGGAAACATATAGGCCCCAATTGCCAATTACCCCACCCCGTCCAATAAATCGTGATTAGGAATTTATGGATGTTTTTATTTAAGCACAAATTGGGGGTGAATTTTCTTTTGGAAGAAACTAATGCCAATCCCCATTTTTAATGGTCCATGGGCCCATTCCATGTGTCGGGAGGCCCCCCAAAAATTTTGTCCCCCCAGTTGTCACCCCCGGGAAAAAATTACTGTAACCGGCAATTCCAATTGGCGAAAAGCACATAATATAATCATAATATAAAAATTTATTTTTTGGGTATAAAATTTATTTTTTTTATTATGATGTTTTTTTAAGCCCAATCCGATCCTTGAGTATGTACTTTTATCCTTCAAGAAGCTGAATAACATTGGTATATTGGTTAGGGATGTATTTAATAGAGGAAAAAATTAAACCAACCTGCCATGTCTGCCATTCATAGAACGCTTCCCTTGGGTTGATTTTCGCTAAGACCATGAATAATAAGAAATTTTGCATAAAATTTGCCTTAGGACCCCAGGATTATGACCTGACCATGTCAATTTAGGAGCATTTCTTTCATACAAAGCCAAGCATCGGTTAGAGATTCCTTTCATGTTAAGAAAAGGCATGGATTTCTCTGAGGAGTCGGTTGAAAAGAGCTAGGGGAAAGAATCGGCTAATGAAAGCAGTTCAAAGTTCATCCTATGTGTTAATAGTTCCTTCGTTGAGTTCATCTAGCCATGTTTTTTGCTTCTCCAATGAGTGATAGGGGAAACATCATCAGGAGGACAACTTCATTTTTAGTATCCCTGTATTTAAACATATCGCATATTCTGAGGAATTCATAATTGGTTTCCTTTGACGAGGGTCAAGTGGTTACCTTTAATGGCAAACTCGTTTGCGGTTTCAGGAATAGTGATTGTGGAATCGGGAGTCGAAGCGACAACACGATCGGTAGCCCACATGGGTTCATCATC
>BQNB010039292.1:4282-31879 GCA_026074375.1 Tanacetum coccineum | reverse complement strand
GTTCTGCTACATTTATATTTATTTATATGATATTCATTTAATTCAGCACCTATAGTGGTATCGCGAGCCATCATATGATGCCATATGATCATCGTGTATGCATAAAAATGGCTAAAAACGCGTGTTTTTAATGGATTCAAAAGGATAATTTTAAAACATCCCTTAGGGATTATTTTTTGGAATTAATCGACCCATATGGGGTCTTATGATCTGTGATTTTTGATCCCATAGCCATTTGTTATGCATACTTTAATTGGTTTTGTTATCGGGTAGGTGTAAAATGACCTAAATCACGTGTTTTGGAACGATTCGTGAATCAGTTTTAAATCAGCCCCTTGGGCATCATTTTCTGTAATAATATGGTTATTATAAGGTGTTTAATACAGTACATAATGATCCTTAAGTCATTGGTTACACGTACAAATCGGGGTTTTAATTCTAGTTAATTTATTTCTTCGATTCGTTGGCTAACAATTTACTTCTTGTTAATTATTTTGTATCCATGAAAAATGCATGCATGTTTGGCCATGGACTTAGCCAACACCTTGTTAATTAGGGGTGTTCAAAAAATTCGCGAAACCGACGAACCGAGCCGAACCGCTCAAACCGAAACCGAAAAAAACCCGAAATCGAATAAACCGAAATCGAAAAAAACTGAAACAGAAAAAACCCGCTTATCACGGTTCGGTTTCGGTTTTTATTTTTAGATATCCGCGGTTAACCGAACAGAACCGTGTATGAAATACATGAAGTTTTTTTAATTAAATATTTAAATAATTGTCCAAGTATTAATATTGTTGTGATACTTTTATTGTACATCGACTTTTTTGCTCATAATATAAATATTTCTAAACTTCTATGTATGAAAACTTATTAATGTGATCGTAATCTATAAACGTCGAATAATTTATTTTTGTTATATGTTGTGTATGAATAGTTGAATGCAGTCATTGTAACGGAATAACTTTTATTTGGATTTTATCTATTTAGTGTCATTTAATTTTCCTAAAATGATATTTTACGTTATAGACCATGTTATTGTCTATACAGTTAAACTCGATTAAACGAATAAAATGGCCGCGACCTGAACCGCGACCCGAACCGCGGGTAACCGCTCACTTCGGGTAACCGCATGTCTGGTTACATGCCTAGCACGGTTAGGTTTCGGATAGTAAAATCAATTACCCGCCTTGCGATGGATAGTTAAGATCTTCCAACTAACCGAACCGAACCGCCCCGTGAACACCCCTATTGTTAATACATGATATTATGGTATTATTATGTTTTGTATGCAAAGCCGATGAAAACCTTGACCACTTGTGACTTTATTCGCTTGTAATTGCATTTAATTTTAGTTTTGAGTTTGCCATTGTTTTGGCTTCTTTTGTATGTATTTAATTTTTGTTGTAGCCATTGTTTGGGCACATTACAGTAGCTAGATGATAGGTAAAGTGTATCTAATTATAAAATTATTGTAACTGTTGTTTGGATAAGAATGGCGAAAGAGTTAAAGGCATAAAGTCAAATTCGGAGCTGCTAGAGTGACTTCCACTAAAAATGGATTTCCCGGAGTTCTGTATGGAGTTAGAAGCTTATTTTTAGGGTGCAGGTACACAACTTGTAGGGCTACAACTTCTTCAACTGGAGCTCGGATTGGGGAAGACTCCTTCTAAGAGTTTCAGGCCCGTGAAGTCAGCTGAAATTTTCTGGCAGATTTGGGCATCATGTTTATATACGGTTTCACTTGCTCATGATAGGTCTTGGAGCAAGTGGGAGCCCTCTTTGTGGTTGTGTGGTTAACCCTTAGTTGACTTCTTGGTTCTCGTGATGGCTCACGAGACCAAGCATAGGTTTTTTATCGGTTGAGGCTTTGCATACTTATGGTTGTGTGTTTGTTTGCTTTTATATATGTTTGGAATGTATATAACTTGCAAATGTTTTTATAAAACTAAAGATCAAACACAAACCAACTTTAGAAACTAAATCTTTGATTTAGTTTAAAGTTTAAATATGATTTGAAACTAAAATATTTGGTTTTAATAAATAACACTTAATTTGTTATGCTTGTTATTTAATTTATGTAGTGTCCAACTAATATTTATTCCACTTAGGTTATATATTAGTCTTTAATGGGACAACTTGATACACATAAAAGTAAAACAATGATTAGACTTAAGTTAAAAAAATTAACTTGTGCTACGAAGGATGAATGCATGCTTCCTCGTACACACTTTTGATTACGTATTTATCAAAACTAATACCCGTCACAAATTTAAGTCATGTCGTCCAATTGATTGAGTTCACCTACAATTACCTTTTACTCTGCGTGAGACGTATGTGAATTGTAACCCAGGGTGATTATTCTCTATGCGTGAGACCTAGAAATATTTTCAGATGTTCTCAAATTGGATGACTTAATCGAGTTAAGCGGGTGAGACCTTAACCCGAGGCAAGGATGTGACTAAACATGCCATCTTGACGTTAGTAGATCGTTCACTAGTGCCATGAGTCCCATACGGTCGAAGAATTGCACATGTCTTGAAATTGGTGAACGTCACCTACCTATTGAATCTACCATTGCTAGCAGATCAACTGATGTGATGGTGAAACCTCGATGAGGATCTTAGCCTTTTCGTAAAATTAATTGTTTTAATATTGTAAACTTAGGTAGTTAATTTTAAAAGGATAATTATCGAAAATACTAAATTGAACTTTGTAATTTCTATTAATGACATTTATGCAACAAAAAAAACCGTAAACAAAAGTTTGTTTCCCTTCTTTGTTATAGGAAGGCAAACTAAGTCTTCTTTCCTTGTAAGAAAAAGACTTATTCCTATCATTTCCACTTGTATGAGAAAGCTATAATAGGAACACTTGAATTTTCCAATCCTAATCAAACTCAAAGCATACTTATTCGAGAAAACGTATTGTCTTGTAAAAGTCAAACGGTTAAGTACGGTTGCACATCTTTAATCACGTTTTACATATCTTACCGAACAACACAACCATCCAAACAATACTTTAATCACGTTTTACATATCTTACGTAAAAGTGGCGCCATCCGTGGGACATGAAACGAAATAGCCATAGACTTTAGCTTATTTTTTGTTCATTTCTCACCTGAAAAATATTATTTTTTTTCCTTTTTAACACAAAATGGTTGGTGGACAAACCTCGCAAACTCCTTTGTCTGATATTACACACAACCACCTCGGACCAGTCTAGATAGAAAAGCTCACTAACACTGAGGTCACGGGAAAACGAAGCACACCAACCACTTAAAAGCTTTACAAGAGAACAACATGAGATGTACATGCAGCAAACGACCATGTCAACTGTTATCATATAATGATAATCCATTTCACGATCTAAGATCAAGTACTATGTGTTTTCTAGTGAGAGAAGTAGAGATGTAGAGAAAGAAAGAAAGTAGAGAGAGGTATGAGTGGTACAAGGAAACACTATGTGAAAATGATAATCAATAATGAATCCAACACCCTCTTAACTTTGGGAGGGGTATTTATATAGATGCCTAAGCCTTATGGCATTTAGGTCTTTCCTTCATGGGTTAGGCTTGGCTTAGATTGGGCTTAAGGTCCTAAATATTGACTAGTCCAAGCCCGTGTTTCTGACTAGTCCATTCCCTACATTACAAAGTCCTTATCACGTAAGATCAACACTTACACTAATGACTATTACATTATTTGTTTGACTTTGATAATTCTAAGGCTAACAATCCCCCCCAATGGAGCGGTAATTAAAACACTTGTAAATTTGGACTTTCTTGATCTTATGTCTTGGTCTTGGACTTTGTTGTAGTAGACTTTTTGTTCCTTCATGCTTTGTGATCTTTGATCTTGAGTCTTTATCTTCTGACTTTGAGTTCTGAGATCTTTAAATCTTTCCTTGTTCTGGATACACTTGAAATAAGTGACCAGTACTTTGCTCTTGACGTTGTTGACCGACACTTGAATATTGACATTTTGCATTCGCGTGCATCCTTGAATCTCCTTGTGCTTCGGACCAACATACTCATACTTTGCATCATCTTGAAAGCTGGCTAACAATCTCCCTTGATACTATTTGTCTAACAATCTTTTCTTTTGAATTTCTTATACCAATTGTTGATGTTGGGAGAAGGTCTTTGACTTTCTTGACTTGAGCTTTCTGACTGATACATTCTTTGAACTTTGATGCTAATGATGTGACTTTGAAGCTAGATTATGAGTATGTGGCCATGAGATTGACTTTGTTGGATCTGAGGTGGTTACGCCTTAAGTTACCTACATGTATAAGGGTTAACAAATAATAACAGATATGGAAGAATGCCTCGTACATTCCTTGACATTTAGTAACTTTAACCTCAGGTTCCGTGAGGACCGTTTGAAAGTATAAATATTATACCTACGTCATCAAGATTCCATTCGTGAATGAATCTCCTTAACAGGTTTTCTAGCTTGAAGTGTGGTTTATCTAAAGCTGATACATCTAGAGACGCTAACAAAGCTTTTCAATATTCCACAGCCGTTCCTAAATCCGGATTCCCATTCGAGATAGGATAACAACAAACTTAGGTGAGCTATTGACCTCAACTATGAAGTAAACATCAATAATTAAAGACCTCGTCAATTCTCATAATCTGTACCACATTGGGTTTTCCAGTTATTACAAGTTTGAGTCTTGAAGATTCTCGCAAGTCACCTACCGTAGTGTTGTTTGATGTTGACACTAGAAAATTTCCATTCGTCATTGTAAAGTAGTATCACTCTGAATGTTTTGGCAAGATCATAAGGATAATGCATAGGACTCTTGGTTATCACTTGTGAACTTATTTATGTTCAATAAGTGTTTTACATTTGTGTGTCCTAATGAGATTTATATTTGATCTCTTTTGGCTCTAGACTCTATTTGTGCACTTTGGTTTTAGTGATCAGAGGCTGGAGCAGAATGCCACCTTTTGAATATCAACATTCTTAGAGTGAGAAGTCAATAGATAACGTGCGTATCTCCGTGGCAAATGAGACAAGATTCTTTTGAGAGAAACTTGAATGGCTGGGAAGGGTTGTGCATTGCATCATTGGGTCCATGATGTGTATCTTCGATACCAGGCATCATCTTTGTGATTCCGATAGATTATGTATTGACCCGGTTTTTGCCTAAGTGTATGGAGGGCTTCTTTCTTTTCACCCTTTATCATAACTTTTCTTTTTCATTCTTCAACCGCTTCAATATTTACCAAGATGTCATTACTATCACCATGTTGTGATTGTTCCGGTGATAACTCATGTCTTAGTTAACATGACTCCATTTTCTCATTCATCTCCAAATCATACCTAAGGACTTATAATCTAACTATGGAATGTCCCTTGGTAGATTCCTCATGTTATGGTTGGATCACAGGACTAATACCTCACCTTAACCACCTTATGACTTCATCGACGTTGTGAGTTTGTTGGTTGTTGGGTATAGAGATCGTAACCATAAAAACTTTTTGAAAATCAATCAAAGTGTTTGATATAAATCAAAACGTTTAACACTTTGAAAGTTTCATTCTTTTAAAATACCCCCATACACATGTGCATCGATATTAGAAATTGTTTCAAACATAGAGGTAAGAGTTGCACTCTTGAGTCTTAAATATCACATTCTAATTACATTATCTCCCCATATTGAAAATAATAAATCTCTTAGTATTTGCAAAACTAATTGATTAAAATTTGATAACATGAAAAAGCTCATGGGGAAAAATGTTTAAGTATGAATATTATGGAACATTTTTCTTTTCCTCCCCCTCAAATTCACATAAATATGATACCACTTATTAGAGTAAGGATAGGACTTTGTAAATGACATGTGAATTTTTTTAGGGTAAGCGCACTGAAGCGTACACTCCCCTATGACATTTGGGCCCGTGTTGTAATCTGAAGTTGATTACAAGCCATCAGATTAAGTCCGGGTTACAGTTTGAAGTAACTGCAAGCCATAAGAAAATTAGAAATGACATGTTTTAAAGCGTTTGAACTCTTGCTCGAACTTTATTTACATACCCGTGTCGATATTTATCGACATTTCTAGGTACGTAAATATTATCGATTCTAAGAGACATGTCGAGAAGATTCTTTTTGATATTTTCAAAAAAATTCTGATTTTATATTTTGTTTTTCTAGGTTTTATATTATGTTATTTGATTTTTGAATAAGTATATACATATTAAAAAGAAAATCAAAAGTTAATTATTCACGTTAATATAAAAAGTGGCAAAGAATTATTCACCGGTTTTGAATCCCCTGATACATTGGATTCTTAGATACCAATCTTTTAAGAAACCGAACTCTGAGAGTTTCCTTATGATCATAGAGAGGAGTACCTACAACAAAATCAAGAGTTTTGCATCCATGAAGGTTAGTGATATTTGCATTAGAATCATGTGGGGGTTCACAGTCAACCTTGCTTGTGCAAGAGTCGAATAACTTTCTTGTAGGAATCCACTTAAGACCAACAATTTTGAAAATTACTTGTGGGTTTCCACCTAAGACAAGATATAGGAGTTTGTTGGTGCAACATTGACTAGGATCTCCTTTATGTTTTAATGATGACAAATAAACGTTCGCAAAACGTAAATAACAAATGATAGCCTAAATCCGTAAAACCAGATTTCTTTGTTCGGCGCTCTGGTCACGCGTCAGCGCGTGAGCAGTGCGTCATAAGCGAACTCTATTTTTATGGATTTACTTGTGTCGGCTTTCCTCTTACCCGACACATGTGGAAACTTCAATAAAGGTATGTATATGATATTTGAGCATTTGGCAACACTCCAAATGAGGTTTATACTCAGAGAGGAGCAAAAACGAATCCTCCTGTTTTTCTACAAAATGATAACTCAAATCTTATATGTAATCAACCTCTAGACAGGATAGAATTTCTTTCTAAACTAGTATGATCATGTTTCAAACATACAACAGCAAAAAGTTTTCATTTGACTTCATTTTCCCCCCTCCACGCCCCCCACCCCCACACCATACCAGGATTTACGTTGTTCATAATCACGTAACGAGTTTTTGTTAGGCTCATTCAGTGCCTAATGATCTCTCACTTAGGATTTGAATACAATATAACTTAAGTGTTAATATCCTTTAAAATTCTAAGGTCACTGAGTGAATAGTCACTCATTGAGTTACCTTTAAGATGCTCAGCCTAAGTCTACAAGAAAGACTCTAGCATTTAGTGAGACGGTTCTCAGTGAATAAAGCCTAAGCCAAAGAAGAAGGTGATGAGTTCAGTGAGTAGTGGCAATAGACTCACTGAACTCCATACGATCTCCAATAACTTGATGACCCTGAAGATGAAAGACTAGAGAATAGGTGGGATAGTTTGAAACAGATAAGTCCAAGCACTTATCTGCCTGAAGTCAAACTATCCTGAATAGGGTATGAAGACATGATCAGTGTCAGCATTGACCTTAGAAAGAGTGTTTATCCCAACTTAGAATAAAATTATAGTAGAGACAAAAGTGTACAATATGTATTAACATATCAGCATTAGGACACACACTTATCAACCATGTGGATATGACCCTACCTAAGTAGTATAAATAGCAAACGTCTTGTAAAAGAGTAGGTGAAGTTTGTGGGGCCATTTATTAAAAGTCATATCTTTCACAAACACCTACTCCTCCAATATCTACTAAGTCCCTGAGTGAGCTCAGTTGGTTAGCATACTAGTCAGCTTTGCATAACACTTTAGGTTTATCCAAAGTTGTTAGTGAGTAGATCACACACACACATTGTCATTCAATCCTCATTGTAGTTCCGC
The DNA here is from genome assembly GCA_026074375.1 of Tanacetum coccineum. Taxonomy (NCBI): domain Eukaryota; kingdom Viridiplantae; phylum Streptophyta; class Magnoliopsida; order Asterales; family Asteraceae; genus Tanacetum; species Tanacetum coccineum. Next base: position 24,067 of record BQNB010039292.1, on the reverse strand, counting down.
ATACAATGGGGTATAATTCTTAATAAAAAGAGTAAAACGTTAAAAAGTTATTTTTGTGTCTTTTACGTATTTTTTATCTTTAATTACACAAAACCTTTTCAAAGTACTTAATATGTCACTTTACTTTCATACATGGGTTAGTGAAGCTTAACTTTGTAGTTAATATTCACCAACTAAGAGGGAATAACAAGTGGTATCAGAGCAGAAGGTTTATAAAACTTTTAACACTTAAATCTGGTCTAGATCCTAAAATGGCTACTGAAAGTATTGTACCCTAGCTAACTGACAAAAAGGGAGATAGCAATGCTGCTATTGCTCCCAAACTAGAGCCGGGAAAATTCAATAAGTGGAAAAAACGTATGCTTTGCTACTTGATTCGTCCCGAAAGACTAGTCGAGTAATATAAAATCACGTCGGATAAAAATTACTTGAGGACAAGTAATTATCTATCCTCCGGATGTCGTGTCCCGACGAGAGATGAATTTGAAATTCATGAAAATGCTTCCAATTTAATGCTTGGATATCTTTAAATTTTTGTTTTTGATTTAACACTAAATTTTAAAAACTACTAAATTAGATTATACTAAATAACAAATATGCTAAACATTTAAATGAAAAGAACTATATAAAAATATTTGCTTGCTAAGTGACGTGGAAAGTTCCTCAAGTGTGAATTAAGGTTTTACTTAACGAATTAACTTCCTTAGAAAAGATAATTATCTCACAACGCTGGTTTATTTTGACAAAAATCTCTTAAAAATATATTAATTATTAGATGTGTCGTTTGACTATTTTTCCGGATTTTGCCCTTTAAAACATTCAAACTACAAATTTAAATAATCGAAGATTATTAATTAACAAACCTTTTACAATCCACACTTAATTTCCAATCCACAAATATAGTTAGCAAGCACTAATAAACTACTCACTAATCATAACAATAAGCTTGCAACAATCAATATTATCAAACATAAAACATTTTAGCTTAAATAAAATCTAACTACTAATTTGAAAGTGTAAGTGGATTAGAAACCAAAATGATTAAAATTTAATTTATGAACCGAATCGAATATAAAACCACCCGATCTTACAAACTTAATAAACAAATAAGCTTATCACTTTTAAGCTTCTATTTCACTAATTAGCAAGTAAAAGTGTTAACTTTATTTACTAATTACTTCCATAAAAACCAAAAAGATCAAAACTTTATCTATTTATCAACCTTATAAGACCCTTAAGCTCCGGCCTTAGATGATGAAATGATGAAATTAGAGATAAGACAAGAAAAAGGTTAAGACAAACAAGCTATATGAATTAGCTATAAGCTAAAAGCTTAAATTCCAAAATATCAAGTATTTTGAAATAGAAAAGCTAAAGCTAGTAGATCTAAATGATTAAGCTATTTCAATAAGACTAAAAAACTAAATTAAAAGGTTTTGGAAAAATAAGATAAAAACATTAAGCTAGAAAAATAAGCAATCGAAAATAAGCTAGAATAAGCTAACTTTAAAAGCTTTAAATCGAAAACACTATAAAATAAAGTTCAAGTTATAAATAAGTTATGGGATGTAACTATTAGAATATAAGCTTAAGAGAATCTTTTTTTGATTATTTTTATTTTTTTTTTATTTTTTTTATTAGGATCCAAAAATAAGCTATAAGCATGAGCTTATTTGGAAATAAGCTAAAAAGAAATAAGAAAAAAAGACAAGATAATAAGCATAAATAATAAGCTAAAGAACACACCAACCTTTGAAATAAACTTCTTTATTAATCAGCTAAAGAGTTACAATAAGCTAGATCTAATAAGCCTCAATAAACTTTTACAATAATCCCAAAATAAGCTAAACTATACTACTCCTACTCCTAAAACTACACTACAACTACTATGTGAAAATTAAACCTACTAAATATAACACCCCCTAATGCCTGTTGCGTGTCTTCATTTATAGCAAAAGAGTGGGAGGGTAAATTCGTCCTTTCAGTACACCAGCCACTAATAATCCAACAAAAGAGGGTAAAATGGGAAATTCATATGGGGGAGTGGGGTCAGCGAAGCTTCGTGGAAGCTACCCTTTAATACCAATCATTGCCTCAAAAACGCGTCCTCGTACTGATGCAGGTGGAAGAAACCCGATCCATTAATCAGATGCACCCACGTGTCCATGCCATCAACTAAATGAAAACGTGTTTTAATTCTCCTACATTTTTCCTTAGTACAACTTGAATATAGAAAGATAGAGGGCCATGTGTCATCATTTGATTAACCAAAAGAACAAAGTTAATGGGGTGAGTGTGAGGTGTCCACGCCCAATTTGTAATTATTAAAGAGGTTGAGGTACACTCGCATCTCTTGCACAGCAAATGAAGATTGATATATCAAATATTCTTGGGCTGATTTTATAACAAGAGTTATCATTTTGGGCTTTAACATGGGCCGAGTCATTTTTATATCTTGGGCTAAACTATGTTTAGCACTTGTATTAGCTGGGCCAGCAGGTGTTGGGTCGGTCTAAGAGAATTAATCATGGTCTAATAACAAGTATAGGTCGGTCTGACCACTATTCAAATGTTTCAGGCGGCCCAATAAGAATTGAAGGCACAGTCGGACTGTAATCTCGTGCTCTTTGCAAGGGCCTGCTCAGGGAATTTTTCTGATTCGTCTCGGACTCCGAATTTTAAGTAAACCTGATTTTCAAACCGAACCCAAAAATTCCTGTTTTTGTTTTCAATCCTTAATACATGCAAGACATAAAAAACACAAAACAAACGTATTTGCAATATAATTAAGCATATTTTAGTGTTATTAGTCCGTTTATTAGTGTTTTCCGGGGTTATAAGGATGTGTGTTTTAGCACACATCAAATTTTCCCACACCTAAAACCATCTTGCTGGTACCGCCACGCAAGGTTTGTAAAACACGCCCGGAATTAAGTATTTTAACACCCCCAACTTTTGACCAATCACAATCAACCAAGAATAGAAAAGGTCCATTAAGAAGGTTCAAAAATCATTTATTTTGAAAGCGCCCTCGTTTTAACCATTTATTTAATAATATATAAAAACTAAAGTTAAAATTTATTTAAAAGGCTTTATGAACGGGAGTTCGTCATCCTTGATTTTCACAATCCCCAAACCAAACTCGAAATCATAGTCAAATATAAGATTAGATGCTAACACTACTCATAAATGCTAATTGTGTACGCAATAGCCACTTTCCGCTCCCTTATTCCTAAATCCTCTAAAGATTTTATTATTATTATTGGTGACAAATAAATTAATGTCTTATTCTCATAAAGTACTCGGTTTAGACCATAATTAGTTTGAAATCATTTCCTAAAGAGATGATATGGTGAGAATAAGGTCCACATTAAGGTCCTAATTTTGCATGATTTAGGGGTTATCCTTTTTATTTCATCCGAAATAACTCAACTACGAGTCTAGAGACGGAGGCTTTATTTAGATAACCTCGGAGTCGAAATTTGGCTTTATTATTATTATTGCAACATTATTAAACCTCGGTCCTTTAAACAACTAACACATCGGGCGTCCTAACCGACAAGAGGCAGTAGTCTTATTTCGACCTCGGTGATCCTCGACCTTTTAGAAGGCTGCAACATCGGTTGTGAGCTGGCAAGATGCAACAAACTTTTATCAGTCTCGGGTTATTATTCTTACTATGAGCCTTCTTTTAAAGACTGCCACATTGGTTGTGAGCCGGCAAGAGGCAGTAAACTTTTATCAGCCCACAGTTTTTATTATTATTATTACCTCTACCCTTTAAACGACTGTCACATCGGTATGCGAGCCGACCATGATTCAAAAGTCTTATTTCGGCTTTGGTTTATTATTACATTATAGCCAAATTTTAAGTCCTGTGGTCTTTTAACAACTGTCACATCGGTATGCGAGCCGTCCATGGTCCATAAGTCTATTTCCCCACAACACTGACAAAACCTCGATGTGTACCTTACTTTCACCAGAAGGAATCTCTACGAAGTGATTTAAACTAAGAATCGCAAAAACCTAAAGTAACTTTATTTATTCAACAATTATATAACGTTTATTAAGCTGATGGGAGCAAAAAGCCACAATTAACCTCTATGAGCCTTAAAGAGATCCAACTACTCTATGTTTAGCATCTAACTTATATAAAACTCTATCATTTCTCGTTCTTCGCAAATTTAAAATCTTTAATAAAAAGATCCGCGAATGCTTAGTCTAATAAAAACAAGCTTAGCATATTTAAAGTCTATCATGGAAACTTGCAAACTCTTGGCTTTTTCAAGCTAGAATTCACGTTTTAAAGCTTCTTGTATAAAAGACTAGCAAAAGCTTAAATTTATATAAGTTAAGGGGCAAGCTAGAGCGCAACATGCTCGATCAAGTCAAAATTTATTCCTTAAAAAGACAAAACTACGTGTCAAAACACTTATTCTATTTTTGAATTTTTTTTAATTTTGGCATATTTTTGCTATTTTTGGTGGAAAAACGGGGTTACGTGAAGACAAGGCAAATGCAAGTAAGATCGAATCGAAAGATCCCCCCATACTAGAACTACACATTGTCCTCAATGTGAGACTGTCACCCCCATACTAATTTCAAGGCATAATCCAAATATTAAGGGGTCTCTACGCAAATCTAAAGCCGTTTATTAATTATGCTAATAGATAAACGTTAATCAATAAGATCTAGGATATCGGATTCCCATATATAAGCATGCAAAGGATAGAAGATCGAGTGGACGATGGTCAAAACCACGAGCAAAAAAATCTTTAAAATCCGGGCAATCCTAGACATTAAACACAAAACACGAAACACGAGAAAAGAAGAGGCGAGCTTCCTCACGTCACACTTATTAATAAATATTATGCTAATATACTATTACTAGGATAAGCATGGGTTGCCACCCACGAAGCGCTTGTTTTTGTGCGAGTCTCTAGCTTGACTCTCCCCGTATCATCGTGATACTAGGGACGAAACAAGTGGAAGAGCAAACTTCCATCGGATATTCATATGCCATCGGCTTTAAGGAATAAAAACTATAAGCGGAGATGTCGGGGTCAAAAATGATATCCTCACTCCCGGAGGAGAGAGGAAGAGAAGAATTCATCGGATAAGTGAAATAAGGAAGGAAAATTCGGATAACATATGTGAAGGAAAGATAATGGCGATCCTCAAAAGGCAAGCACACATATGTATGAGAAAAAATTTCCTCATGAATCCCGGGGTCAAAAACTTTGACCATAATCTTTAATTCATTAATATCACTTAAACTCCTCGGGTCATGATCAAGGAACACCTTCGGAGGGAGATTAAGGATGGTGTCATCAAATAGCAAACTCTCAAGATAGATTATATCTCCCTCCGAATCATGATAACCGTCCTTAATATCTATAGAAATATTAATATCTAGAAAAGAATCAATCTCATCAATATCGCCTCTCGGGTTGAAAATTTTATCCTTGGTCATCAAATCATTAATTAGAGCATCGTATAAAATCTTCTTCCATTCATTCATTTTAGATTCCAAATCAAATAAATCGTCATTCTCTTCGAGAGGCGGTTCATCAGTGAACCCCTCGAGAATGGAAACTACGCTTATCTTAGGAGTAGACGGATCACGTTGAAGTAGAAACTTAATCTCATCAATGTCGCCACCTGGGTTGAAACATTCATCCTCATTAAAGTCGGAAAGAGGTGTGACAAGCAAAGCCGGCTCATCAAGGTTAGAAACATAAGAGTCCTTACTCTCGATGTTCTCTAACACCTCATCAAAAAGAGGATTTACGTCACTAGAGATATATTCGTCATCGGATTCGAAAAGAGGGTTCGAGTAAATTTTAACATTATCTTCCAGAACGTCCTCATCGGATAGTGACTCGTCATCACTAGAGGTAAAATTATCATTTAAATCGAAGAGAGGGTTAGAGAAAGCCACGGATTTTTCCTCATAAATGTTAATGGAAGAGAAATCATCACACGAAAGTAAATCATAATCACTATCACTCTCGGATGTATCCTCGAACTCACTTGGGATTGGAACAAGGTCCTCAACACTAAACTTTATGAATTCGTCTGATTCCTTTTCTGGAATAGTGCTAAGATCCTCATTCCCCATGATGAGAGAGTCCTCAGGCTCCAAAACGGGTGTGATTGGAATAGACAGGGGTATTTTAGAATCAATTTCATTCAAAGGAATAATACTCTTCTCGTAATCATAGTCATCATCGTCATCATAGCAAAAAGATTTGAAACGTTGCGAAGGATAAGTACTAAGATTAGCCACCTGCTCTAGACGCTAAAGCTCTTTCTTTTTATTAAATTTCAATACTCATTCCATTGAATTTACCTTTAAGCTCATCAATCATATTTTCACATTCCCTTCTAAAACGAATATCAATTTTCTCATTACGATAATCTTTAATCTGTAAGTCATTACTTAAACTTAACATTTCATCTAAATAATACTGCTTCAGATCCTCCATATCTTGGATACTCATTTCTTGAAGAGGTGATTGATTGATGCTAGCCGCTTGCTTTTGTTGAATTACCACTTCATAAAATGATTGCATCATGTTGAGAAGTGACTCTTCTATTTTATCCAAATCTAGCGTGCACATCACTTATCCTTTGCGGATTAAGGTCTTCTTGATGATCAATGGAATACTACGGGGATTGGTCAAAACTTGAATAGTTAGAATTATGCTCAAAGTGGTTTTGATTCATCGGTTGACATTGAAATTTTTTATGAGGACCCCTATAGTTTTCACAGCAAAGATATTGTTGTGGAAAACTTGGTGAATTTTATGGATAATAATTATCACTAAAGTTTTGATTGTAGCTCGGTTCCTGCTTATAGACAAGCGGAAACCGAGGTGGACAATCATAACCATAATGAGAATCGTTCCCACATAACTCACACAAGTATGATTCATACTGGGGTTGTGGAGGCTAGGTAAAAACATTTGGAGGATCATTAAAATAATTCGGATTTGAATCCTTAACGAATGAATTTCCAGCTTCAGAATTGCAAAATGAACAAAATCCTTCTCCAAGATAATATCCACACCTCACACATGTACACCGTTGACAACGTACACCATCTTCTAATGGATCTTTATAATGAAAAAAATGAAATTGGTTGAACGAAGATGTTTGGGGTTGTGAAGGTGGGTTAGAAATATCGGGAGTTTGATTATAAGAATTTGGATTAGAGTCATAGACGGGCTCATCTCCGAAACTCACATTGGTACAATGCCAACAATTTCCACCGTTAAATGGACCTCCATACCATGAGCATCTTGAAAACCAAGACATGTTGAAGAATTATCGGATAAGAAGGTAAAGAGAATAAGAATTAATCGAATAACAGGATAGAGAAGGATATTTATAGATTTTTCAAATAATACATAAAAAAGAAATAAAAATAAGAAAGAAAAATATTTTTGATAACCGAAAGTCAAAGGTGCACGGTAGTTCTCTAGAAAACGCATAAAGAAGCGGAGGAGCGGGTAAGCGCGAAACTTTTAAAAACCTTCTCCTTTCGGGTCGAAGTTTGTAGGATCGACCCTCCTTATACCTCTCTTATAGTTTGTTAACTAAAGATGAGCCGAAACGACAATTAACAAACAATTATTTTTAGTATTAAAATAAAAGAGAATAAGAATAGAATTGTAAAATATTTGTCTTTTTATATAAAATAAAACAAAAACTTTCACAGGGAAAGGATCTTCAAGGCTCGAATACAAACAATCCCGTAAAAATCGTTACACATCTCCTCGGCAACGGCGCCATTTTGATATTCGTCTAAATACTTATCAAACAAATAACCCTCAAATGTATAATATATATATAAATATAATACATATACGTAAGCAAAGTATCATACAAATTATCCTTAGGAAAGAATAATAAGTAATCAACACGGGTATCGTTCTCCTCGGTGAGAGATGAATGGAAATTCACGTTTATGTCGGGAATTGAGCTTGATTATCATAAAAGATTTGGATTTGGTTTCTAATTCTAGTAACGCAAATGGAAAGTAAATAAAAGCACGAAAATCTAAGTAATACAAGAAATTAAAACATTAAACATTAAAATGATAACGGGAATTTTAAAACGCGACTAAAAACCTAAATTATCAAATTTTAACATAAAAATGTAAATTTTAAATCTAAAAGTCCTAGATGATAAAAAATAATTTTAGAAAAAAGAAATATTTTTTTTTACTTTTTTTTTATGAATTAAGAACTTTTTTAATCTAGAAAATTAATTAAAAATGCTAAACTAATTTATGAAAATCTGGAAAAATTACTAAAAGTACTTTAAACTATTACTAAGGCAAGAAAAATAAAACTGAAAAATAAGCTAAACTGGATAAGCTGTAAATAAGCTAATAAGCTAAATATGTAATTCTGGAAACAAAGCATAAAAGGATAATGGATCTAATCTTAAACAAAAAAGACCCAAGGGCGCAGATGGTAAAGGTGTTCGTGTGTTGAGGGTGAGGTCACAGGTTCGAAACCTGTGGCCACCCTTTTTGTAAAAACCTTTTTTTATTTTCTTTTTGAAAAAGCTAAACTATAAGCACAAATAAGAACTTTTAATAAAGGGACATATAGCTTAAACTTATTAATAAGCAAGAAAAAAACTTTTGAAAATGGTTGTTTTGCTTTTAAGCTTATATGACATATAGCTTAAACTGTTTGGACATTTCATGACTAAATAAGCAATAAGAAACCTATTAAGCTAAAAATAGATCTTAACCTAGACCTAATAAGCATTACTGACTCAGAATAAGCAAACAAAATAAGCTGAAATACTCTAAAAAGCTTTAAGACAGTTGACACAAAACAGCTATAAAAGGACTTTAGACCAAAGTTTTAAGCTACTTTTAAAACAAATTAAGCACTGGAAATAAGCTAACAAGTAAAAACAGATAGAGACTTAAACTCAATAAGCACTTAGGGCAAAGAAATAAGCAGAGATAAGTAGCTGAAAAACAACAAATAGCTTAAAGACAACAGACTTAAGAAAGACTAAAAAGGAAAAATTCACTAAATTCAAGCTAAGAGAAAAAACTTAATAAGCACTCAAATAAGATAACAAGAGAAAACAGATGAAGACAGACACTCAAATAGCAAAAATAAGCTAGAATTAAGCAAAGAGAAAAAGAAATAAGCTAGAAACAGGTAGATAAAAATGACAGACAAAACTACTTATTTTTGGTTTTCTAGATGTTTTTAGGTCTACTTGCCAACTAAATTTTAAGACTCTAAAAGGATTTTGACACACTATAAACTCAAAACAGATTAAGCTTATTCTACATTAAGCTAAATGCAACAAAAATTAACCAAAAATAAGCTATGGTATAACCCCTATTGATCTGCAAGTTTGGACTCATAAAACTGAAACTACTTGACTATTTTTAGCTAAATGGAAGCCACTTTCGTCCATATATGTTGTTTATCACTAACCCATTTATGCAGATTTCCTGACGTGGTAGAGTAATCCTCACGATTACAGTTCGAAGTCCAATTACCACATGTTGCCATGACCCGACCGACATATATAAAAGACATCATGAAAAGCTCAAGTCAATGTTTTAAGACTTTCGCTACCTCTATATCGCACGTCCTTCTGAAGTGACAAAGGTGTTAAAGTTAAAAGAACTTCAAGAAAGATGCATCATTAAAGCTTTCAAGTTATCATATCAAGAAAAGTATGAGCATGTCGGTCCAAAGTCACAAGATGGCAAGATTACAAGACGATGTAAAGAGATTATGCTTGGTTGATGATCTCAAGAAGTCAAAATCACATTCATATCAAGTCAAAGATACAAGTCAAAGCCTAAAGTCAAAGATCACTACAACATATCACAAGTTAATAATTGAAGTTAAAGACTGAGCTCAAGACTAAAGTCAAAGCATAGTATGCTAGGTTTAAGTTTTTGTAAATTGGAGTGACCTCCCTTAGGGGAAGATTGTTAGGAATCCAAAAGTATCATCACTTCCAATATAGCTAGTCGTAGCTCGTAGATAATCAAATGTAAGTTAGTAAGCTAAACGGTCAAACCACATGGAAAACCCATGACCTAAGCCCATGGCTGTCATATAGCTAGAAGTATAAAAGCCCCCTCCAGCACATATGGAGAGGGTGAATTGATGTTCATTTTCTCACATAGTAATCTAGGTTCTTATTCTTTGATTCTCTTTTAAATTTCATCCAACCACCTCATTCTTCTCTCTAAAAACCCTAAAGAATCCTATACTATAATTGCTAAGATATTCCTACAAAAAGAATTCAATACCCCCCATAACTTTTGTTAGATATATCATGTTATTATGATCCAACCTCAAATTGGGTCATTAGTTAGATTGTAAATACGAGCATGTAAAAGCTCAAGTATAGGGTACGTGTTATAAACACCATGTTATGATGTATTATGTTATTAAAAAAAAAATAGAAAAGAAAAAGAAAGAGATTGATGTAAAGTTGTGTAGAGTTTGTATATCTTCGTCCGAGTCTTGGCTTAGCAACCAAACCAGCGTGTATTCGTGTAAATAATTAGCTAACCCTTCTACTTCAAATTCACCCAAAGCCACCCAAAATGTATCCCATACCCATTTCCATTCTATCAAAATGTTATCTTACACCTACAACACCCACAACCCTTTGAAAAACCATCTAGATAGTAATGACTAATGCTTGCGCCCAGCGTGGAGGTTTGAATCCTGTTACCAAGCCTTATGGTAGTTTATTATGCTATGACGTAATGAGTGTTGATTATTCCTGTTTCCCCCTTATGTATAATTATTATACAACCCAGAGAATGAAGATTCCCAAACACTTATGTAGGTGCTAGTGTATGTTTTCGTGCTTTTTAATTACAAGGTCGAGAAGGTTGTGTTGTAAAATTACTTTTAAAGAATAGGTAAAGAATGACCTCATATGTTAATTGTCTAGTTAGAAATCCCATTTGCTTGGAGGACCGCAAATCCCAAGTTTAAGGTATTTGATGAGTGTCATTTATACACGTTTCGGGGTTGTTTTAACTCCCTAAATCGTGCTTTTATTCCCAAAATAGGTACTTAATTGTTTCCTTTTCAGGTATTTTAGCATTTAGAAGGCATTTGGCAGGAATACACGAGACTTGGCCTCATAGAGAAGAAATAGATAAGACTAACGGAAAAGAGAAAAATAGAAAAAAAACTAAAGCAATTAGGAAGTCCAAAATAAGAAAGGCACCAACACTAAGACTCTTGAAGATTTGTACTCACAGAGCCTCAAGAACGTGTCACCAACTCTTACATGAAGCCGTGCACACACAACCAACTTAGTGACGGCGTCACAACCTTTCATGATGGCGTCAGCACGTACCGACTCGCACGCAGATCTAGAAGATTCTACTCATGACGGCGTCACGATTAAAACGCGATGCCGTCGTAACGATTTATCTATATATACAAATCTGTTTTAGGATTTTACGTGTGTAACTTTAAAGTAAAAGAAAGGGACAAACCTAGTCATTTAACAAGCATTAGGGATGATTTTAGGGCCTTAAAACCCATTGTATCCTTCAATTCATGTTTTAATCAAGTAAGACTATCTTAATCATTCAATGTGTCTTTGTTTGTGTGATTCTTAATTTTGTTCTTTGCTAAACCATTCTATTGTGTCATTTATGAATTATGAAACCTCTAGAATGTAATCATAGTGTGAGTGCTTCTTGTGATTGGATTGTGCATGTTAGGCTTTAGAAAACTAGCTTTTGTCTGTATCGCTGTTGATATGTCTAGGGAAACATGATTGTGTAGAAAGGATACCATCGGGTAATAGTCTTCATACGAACCTTGCCCCCTAAAATATGGGTGATCCACACTTAATATATTTTACATGCATTAATATACTCTTAGGGGCCTTGTAATAGTATTCATACTACCTTACTTGCGCGTTGCCTTAATGAATATTTAAAAATAGACTTGGGTTCGTATAATTCGTTTATGCTCAGGAATTATTACATGATAAACTCCAAGTGTGATAAAGCAACAAACACTAGGAGAAAGCATCTAATGAGTAATACATGATTAAATGAATACAATCTTTTATTATATTGTTATCACCAGTAGCTTAGTTTTATATTTAGTTTAATAGCTAAAACCAACCAACCTCTCAAATATATGATTATACCTGCTTTTATAAAATATAAAAATATAAAATAATCTTCTCCCAACCCTTAGAATTTTGTTAGACCGTGATCAAGCCTGCCTAACCTATTCCCCTAGCGAACGATAACAACCCCCCAGACTGCCTTATACACTACTACAACGATTAGTACTCCTGCCCTAGGGAGTTGGTAAAACATCTTATAGAAGTCCCTTACCGACATCTTCTGCATCACAGCACAACTACTAGTTAGATCTAAGAGACACACGTGGCTTAGATATCAGGTTGAGGGATATACCAGAGAGATAGTTAATGACTTCGAGAGGAGACTTGATACGATATTCAGCAGACAGGTTAACCGGGTTCATATATTAGACTTTGAGGGGTTGACGGTAGAGATGACTAAAAACAAAAAACAAGCTTTGACTGATAGGTTGAGGATGGTATATACTGGAGCAGAGGGACAGGTTTTGTTTCACTAATGAAGCCTGGAGGAGACTATTTGAGATTCGGGGACCGTTAGTTCGTGAGTTTATGCTCGATGATTTTCTTCAACACCTGCATAGAATTGATGACACTGAGATGGGGATATATGTTCGTGATACCCTGTGTTTTCAGTTAGGTGGAGCTAGGCGTAGCATGACTTGGAGGCAGTTCATTCTGGCCTTGGGATTACATACTATTGAGGAGATGGCTGGTGATGGATTTGAGGCATACTAGGTAGGTAGTTTGAGAGAGATCGCCGACAAGGGCGATTTGAGTGATTATTGGGCTAGGATTTCTTCGGATGGTGATTTTTTGAGGGTGGTCCCCTCCTATACATCTATTAGAGACCCGTTGAGGAGGCTTTGTGATAGACTAATCGCGGTGAGTATTTCAGGTAGGGGTCAGGCACCTAAGAAGGTGACTGCTACTGACCTATTTTACTTGAGGAGATTGGACGAGGGGAACCGGCAGTATCACCGTCCATTTCCCTGTTAGCCCAGTACTTGTTTAGATACGCTAAGGGAAGGAAGCGTGTGGCTAGGTTGTCTGGCGGGCATTTTGTTTGGCGCCTTGCTGAGCATTTCGGGTTGGTTACCGAGGAGGGCCTCTAGGGATTGACTATGGTGGTTGGAGAGCTCAGGTGATTTGAGATGGATAGCTGTCAGGTTGCGTATACGTAGAGATTGGGAGAATTTGGGCTTTTGGGTTCCGGCACACCCTGGTCCATAGAGGCATTGTGGCTACGGGGCTGGAGCAGGCTGCAGAGTACCTAGATGTTGCTGAGAGAGGGTGCACAGCTATTCCATCACCATACAGGCACCTTCAGCACTTCCGCTGCTAGCCCATCAGTTTGTTAGACCATGCCCTTAAGAGGATGACGAGCTCGAGGAGGAGGTCCATAGAGTGAGAGAGAGCTTTGGATGAGCAGCGCGAGGTCATAGACGCGATGGCAAGAGACTTTTCTAGGTTTCTTTAATGTGTGGGCGGCCGGTGGTATACACAACCTGCTAGATTTGAGTGAGCTACTTACACGAGGTGGGGGGAATGATACTCAAAATCCATTTTAAACTGTTTTTTCATCTGCGCAAAAACTTCTATTCCTTTTTGAAAGAACTAAAGAATTATTGATCCGGTGGTCGAGAAGACTCAACCCATAAGATACCATTATTCTAGTGAGAGAGTAGAGAGAGAAACAAAAGGTGTAAAATAAAATTAAAGTATAAAATGATACAAAGTCTCAACACTTCTATGGAAGCCATAGAGGGGTATTTATAGCCCATACGCTTCTAAACTATACATAGTTGCCTATTCTAGCCCCTGCGTATGTGACTATGATAAACTATGGTAATTCCGTAAATGTCGTCATATAAAATGAAATCCTAACAATCTTTCCCCATGGAATGATATACGGAATTACTTACAATATTTTCCTAGCAAGTACATAATGATTAAGAATAAGAACTTCCATGAAGCTTCCAATGCTGATGATGTCTTCTGTGGTCTTTGACTTCAAGTATGCACTCCAACATGAATCATCTTTGTAGTAACTTGTAGGAGAAATACTGTAATAGGCACGAACTAAGTAACCCATACACTTCTCGTTAAGGATAAGCTTCTGAATTAGCTTCTCCCTAATTCATGCCGCATATTATTGATTTAGAAGCTTTCAAAGCTTCCCCCCAAACTAGTAATCCTCTCTTGAGCAGATTTAAAGCTTTCTCACAAGCTTAGAATAATTAAGTGCACAACGGAATTAGTAGGATACCACATCAAATATTACGGCTTCTTTAAGAATAAGTTTAGTGATTGACCGTTCGGGGAAAACATTATCTGGATCAGCAATGTATCTTCTCACGCTTGAATAATTCTTCTCACAACTCCTCCCCTTGGAAATTCAAATAATGCATACTAGCTTTCACAATATATCTCTTCCCCCATATGGTTGAAGAAATGCACCCAAAAGCCACAAGTTAAAGCGCTGATTTTCTCTGCGGTTATGACATTTGTCTTTACGACATGGCCTAACAAAAAAGATTTTCAAGAAAGATGACATACATAAGCTTTCAAGAAAAATAAAGACAAAGACTCAAGGGTGTGTCTTCCTTCCCCCTTGCTGGTTTCGATACCTCAGAATCAGCAAAACCTTTTACGCACATATACTTGAATACTTATGTGAAGAATAAATTAGCTCAAATCTATCCCGTGAGAATCAACTACTGATCAAATCTCTACTCATAAACTCTCTCTGACTATCTTTTTACCAACCGTTTTGTAGGCTATTTGAAGTGACCACTGATGGAGTAAACCCGATGAACCAAAGTTGAAAATTTAGTTCAAGTTAACCAATTTATACACCAATTTGTATAAACCTTTCATTAAGAAACTAGAACTACATAAAACAAAATCAATAGCCCACCGTATGTTTACCACTGATGGAGTAAACCCGATATATCAAACTTGAAACTGAAGTAGAATTCCCCGTTCTTGTTACTTAAGCTTGCACTATTGTTGGACGAAATGGTGTAGAGAATTTGTTCACCTTTCAACTCTCTAAGTACTCAATACTTACCCCTTTCACGACATCGAAATCGTAGCACCAGAGTCAATTAAGTCTTGGATATGCACTTTTCTTCCTCCATGATAGTGAAGAAATACATTGCCACACCAAAGTCAATTAAGTCCCGGATGGATAAATCTCTCCCACCAGACAAAGTATGAGACTTTCATCACCGCTTGTGATTATCCACATCATCTTCTTTGTGTGACACTGAGCACTACAACGTAACTCTTTTAAGTGATAGTTATCCAGGTTTTCAACCAACCACCCGACTGCTGGTAACTAGATAACCCAAGTCTTCATCTAAAATCTTAAGCCCGAGCAAGTTATCATTGAAAGCCATGCATCCAACCAACTATGAATGACTAAATCCCGTCTTCAAGGTAAAATAAGAACACGCTTCGTGAAATCTAACTTCAATCGCAAATAAGTGATACCCGATCAACTCTGTAGACACTTAAAAAATTAAAACCAAATCTAGCCATTACAAATTAAACTCCATGATTCTTTATCATAATCGATCCTGGTCTCGTCACAAAAAAATTGTCACTTTGTTATTACGAAGTACAAATGTAATCATTAACAACTAAATATAGCAAAAATCATCCTAAGTGAATCATTAAGCCAATTTAGTTGTAATACTCTCGTCACATTGTCCAATTATTAAGCCAAAATATTCTAAGCCAATTTTCGTATACAACTAGTAATTTTACGCAGCCCATGAATCAATAAAAAGTTCAGCCCATCTAGTCAATGACTCGAAAATCTATCCCACTAGTTATACGTACCCTAAGTCACCAATATATAACTTAGTTACCCTACTTATACTCCCACTAAATCACAGCCCCCATCTATTTGTCTTTCAATACTGACGCAGAATTACCAACAAAAGAAATTACACCCTTATCTCTCCACAAAAAACTGATCCACCATATTTATCCAACCTTATATCACCAACAAATCAACTCATAAACACCTTAATCTCATAACCATTTCAAACGAATCAGCAACAAGACAATAATTTGAAATGCGTCACCAATTAGTAACAGCAGCTTCAAGATCTCTTATAAAGAGGTCTCGGGTAGGTGATTTTGTTTCATTATTGTTGAGTCTTGAAATGAATCAAAGAAAAATGCTATAACCCAAATGTTATAAGCATTTTCTTTAAGTTTGAATATTAAAAGAAAAGGCTTATCCAATGATGATTCGTTTTTTTCGTGTTTGGTCTTGAAAGATCTATGATTTTCAGAATATAACTTGATTGTTGTATCACACGAAAAAAAGATGAAACTGAGATCTTTTATATGTTTCTGTTTTGTTCGAGTCTTGTTGTTGGAAGATGAAATAATTGTTGTGATATGAGGAGGTTGAGGAGAATGGAATTAGGATAGATGGTATTGGATTTGTTGCAAGTGATGAAGCGATTAAAATAGAGTTTGTGATTATGTTGTTATGGTCTGTATGGAGTTTCATTGTCCATCTCTTCATATTTTCTTGTCTTTCTTTATTTGATCTGACTCAGTTGACTCATTGAGTTGACCCAGTCAACTCGGTAATTACCAAGTTGACTCAGTCTGAGTCAGAGAAACATATTTCGCTCACCATCTGAAACATATTTCGCTCACCATCTGAAACATATTTCGCTCCCAAACCAAGTTTTGGGCAGAGTAACATTTTAGAAAGATGTAATATTTCGCTTCAAAAGACCACCTATAATACATATTTCGCTCGAGTCAAAACATGTCATATTTCGCTTGCTTCATGTCATATTTCGCTAGCTTCATATCATATTTCGCTAGCTTCAAACTGAGCCCAGAAAAAGTTTAAAAAATAGATCTGAGAAACCATGGATGAAATAAGCAAAACAAACCAAAAAATAAGCCACGAAGTTGAGTTTTTGAACAGATATATGGACTGATGTGAGATAAAAATTGTGTCAGATTTGTTTGAAAAGATGAGTAAAAGATATCACATTTAGACCACAAAAAAACATAAACGTAACAAAGGACAAAAAATGACATATTTGATAAATGATAGATTTGAGAGACCAACCGGATCCAAAAAGGTAAACCGACCCAAGATCGTAACCAGCTCTTGATGCCAATCGTAAAAGTATCAAATCACTTAACAACTAATCAAGAAAGAAAGTTTAGAGAGAAATGAGAGTTATAGCACTTAGTGAGAGAAAGAAAGGAAAATGTTATTATTATGAATGATCAAATGAACAACCAGCCCTCTCCAAGGCATGGAGAGGGGTATTTATACCTTGCATAGGGCCGGTGAACATAAGGATAACTTATGTTAACCCGGTTAGCTTGGTAAGTTTCCAAATATTATGCTACAAGATATACTATTACAACTTTAGAAGTGACTGAGTCTTTTCTTGATTTCTAACAATATCCCCCTAAGGAAGATCACTCCAATTTACAAAAACTTAAGCTTTACATTCTATGAATGTCTTTAATCTTTAGCTCGTAGTCTTGTTATCTTGTTCTTAATCTTGCGAATCTTGATGTAGCAATCTTTAGACTTTTAGGCTTTAGCTTGTATCTTTTTCATGACATGTATGTGATCTTTTTAGCTTCTTGAGATCATCAACCAAGCATAATCTCTTTTCGCCATCTTATAATCTTTACCTTATTGTGATCTTGTGACTTATGGACCGACATGCTCATATTGTTCTTGATGTTAAAAGCAAGTGTAACAATCTTTCTTGATATTCTTTAACTTCAACACTTCGTCACTTTATGGAGGACGTGTGATATCAACTTAATACTTTGTCGCTTCAAGAAAGACGTACGGTATTAGAGTAGCGGAAGTCTTGAAACATGTACTTGAGCTTTCATGATGTTATTACTTATGTTGGTCGAGTATGAGCATGTGGTATTGGCTTCGACTCGTCATCGGGAAACTGCTACCACTGTCAGGAAATCTGCATAAATGGGTTAGTGATAAACAACATATATGGACGAAAGTGGCTTTGTCACTCCGTCGAATACGGTTGTAACAACCACGGTTCCCTGTTAATCAGTATAAATACTGTCTGTGATCAGGTAGAATTCTGAAGAATCTCCTTGACAGGGTTTCGCAGCTGCACTAGCCGTTCTTATTACTGGAGCATCTCAAAGCAAACAACACGGTAAGAGTGGACCGTAAGTTACTATCTTCTCGATTAAGCCGTCAATTTGTGTTCAGCTTTCCTATGTCCAGATACCCTTATGAGGCTTCCCATGGACATAAGATTGAAAATTAATTTAGATAATCAGTCGGTGTGTTAAGATGCAAACGGTTTTTATAACACACCAACGGTTTTAACTTTTTCAAAATTCATCTGTCAATTAATAAGCTGGACCGAATCGATATCCAGTATCACAAGTTCGATCCGTATAGGATCTCACAAGTCACCTACCGCAGAGCTTGTTTGATGTTGGCTCTGGAAGGATTTCCATCGTCATTGTGAATACTTTTTAGGTATCACTCTGATGTTCTGCCAAAATCACAAAGATAATGCGTAGGACTCCTGATATATTTCTTGTTTTCACATTGTGTGAATTTGCAAGCATATATTGGATAAGTGTCCTAATGAGATTTATGGATGATCTCTTTTACGGCTCTAGACTCGATAGTGCACTTTGGTTTTAGTAATCGAAGGCTGGAGCAGAATGCCACCTTTTCAATACCAACTAACTCGGAGTGAGAAAGCCTATAGAAATGTGTTTAATCTCTGTGAAAAACGAAAAAAGAGTCTTTTGAGAGACCTTGAGTGGCTGGGAAGGGTTGGGCATTGCGTCATTGGGTCTATGACGACTGTCTTCAATACCCGACAACAGCTTAGTGTTTCTGACAGTTTATGTATTGACTCGGTTTCTGCCTAAGTATAAGGAAGACTTCTTTCTTTTCACCCTTTATCTTAACTTTTCTTTTTAATTCTACAACCCCTTCAGTGCTTACCGAGACTTCATGACTAATATCTTGTTAGGTTTATTCCAGTACTAGCTCCATTTCAATCGGTACTATTCTCTTATTCTTACTTTTACTCCTTTTTTATATCATACATATGGACTTCTACACTAACTAGTAAAATGTCCCTGGGTAGATCCCTTTGGTTCTGCTGGATCGTGGGAACGAATACCTAATCCTAACCACCTAATAACTCTAAGTAATTACAAACATGGTCGATCTTTTGGTATTATTCTCAGCCTTAAAACCATTTGAAATTGCTCCCTCTCAACATGTGCATTGATATTCAAAAATCTTTAGCACATGAAGGGAGAAACTTGTACTTGAGTCCTTAAAAATTACATCTTTAGCCATATATTTTCATCACATTTTCTCCCCTTATCAAAAATGTCAAATCTCTTAATATTTTGGATATCAATTGTTTCAAATATTAATGGTTTCAAGGAAAAAAATGTCCCATTAATAACAAGCCGTATTAGGAACATTATTAAATGCTCCCCATCAATTTATGAGGGTTATAAATATATTTAGTGTTGAGTGCGTTAATTTAAAAAATTTGAATTTATTGAAAAATTCTAGAAAATTCGTACTTAAACACTATTTATATTGCCTCC
>BQNB010039291.1:2490-48170 GCA_026074375.1 Tanacetum coccineum | reverse complement strand
GAAACTAAAATGGTGTACTCAGTCATCTCATTACGACCAGTTGGTCATGAACTTGTTGTAGAGAGAAACGCTGATTTAACTGTGGTGTCATCGGTCATGAGTTGGTCACCATTACGCGTAGCCTAAGGCCCTCAGTCTTCATTGCTATGGAGGGTCCCAAACGACGCGTCTAACATGGTAAATTTGCAAGACTCGATCGATGTTAAGACCGAATTGTGTAGTGTGTGTTTTGACGAGGTATATTTGTGCTTAAATGATGTATGGTTTTGTGGTAAAGTTGATTGTCTTATTACATTAAGTTGATGGTGAAGTTGATTATAGAGAAAGAAAGCTAATGTGACACTTAGGTAGGGGTGATGAATGTGGTCTTAGAGTCTTCTTATTACACTCAGGTTTCCACCCTTATACAATTACCGGCGTCAGTGTATACCATCATCAATTTGTTTGTGTGTATTTTTTTAATTTTCTTTTACACATGAGTGTAAATGGAGTGTAAAAAGTTTGTTGATTAAACTGTAAGTAAGTACTTAAATCATTAATAGAGTGCATTGCCTTTTATAAGCACACGCGTTTTACAACATAACTCGCTTTTTTTTAAGTTTTTAAGCAAGACAAACGTTTTGACAATTTTCTCTTCATATAGGTTTGATAATTCGGGTGTGGTTCGAGTTAGCAGGTTTGGATTGATAAGTTGGCGTGTTAGGAAACTCTAATTCGAACTTGACTTATTTAAAAAATTAGGCCAGCTATGTCAATTTTAACTTGTTTACACATAATTGAAGATGATCTATTTAGGCGGGTTAAATATGTTACACGGGTTGAATAAGTTACACGGGTTTTAGGTTGACCCATTTAACCCGCTTTATATACAAAGGTTGTCACATTAGGTTAAACGGGTTTGCCGGTCGATCCGTTTAGTAAAATATAAATAAATTTTAGTTTGAGAAAAAAATCTTCAACGGGTAGCGGGTTGACCCGATTTATCTATTATTAATCCGAAACTCACCTGTTTAATAAAGCGGGTTAGATGAATCGACTCAAAACTGACCCGAAATCTATTTAAACTCAACTCGAACCTGTTTATTTTCGTATCGGTTTTAGATTTTTTTTGTCGGGTCAAAAGTTTGCCACCTTATCTTCATATGTAGTATAGACTGATCGGTCTAGCGTCGTAGGATCGTAATACGTAAAAAATAAAATCACAAAACTCGGCCCATGTTGATTAAATAATGGTTCGGCCCACTATCAATAACCCTTCAACCAATCCTTATAACAAAACCTTATTATATCGCTATTTTTCTAATCACTTATTGGTGCTGTTGATGTTGACTTGCGGTTGTTGTAGTCTTGATACTTCTGCTCATTGTTTGCTATTGAAACTTCTTGTTGGTTAGTGATGTTGTGATATCAATACTTAAGAATTAACAATACCAACCCAATTATCTTGAGATACTTATACACGGCCCACCTTTATATTTTAATATCAAACGAGGGGTGTTCATTATTCGGGTAATACTCGAGTAAACCGAAAACCGAAACCGAATCGAACCGAAAAATTCAGACCAAACTTATAACCGAACTGAATTTGCCAAAATCGAACCGAATCGAATTCAATATTCGGTTCTCGCTTTCGATATGGTTTTGGTAAAATGAAAACCGAACCGAAAACCAAATTTGTTGGCATTGTGTGTGTGCATGACGAAAATACAAAGTTATATTAGCTACTGTTTATGAGACCTAAATGTCACACACATATAACGTGACACACCTGAAATACGTATATGCATATATTCGGTATGTATGTATATATGTATAACTAGCTTCATAGCCCGCCCAATGGGCGGGCTAGTTTCATAATTTACTTGACGATTTATAAAAGTATGTATGTAATAACGGAAAATATTATTAACACGATAATTGAAAGAAAAAAAAAGTGTTCATGTAACTTATGTAATCAAATTAATAAACGGGAAGTAACAGATGTTAAGATTAAAAGAATAAATATTATATAAAAAGATGATTAAAAATTTTCAAGTTGTCGATGTGCTGATGTTTCCGAGTTTCTTTGGATCGATCCATTTAAACTTTTGTGTATCTTGTAAAGTTTATAGAATCATGGCTTGAGCTTTGTGTGTCTTGTAAATTTTATAGAATCAAAGCTTGATACAAGTTATATTAGCTACTGTTTATGAGACCTAAAGGTCACACACATATAACGTGACACGCCTGAAATACGTATATGCATATATTCGGTATGTATGTATAATGAATCGTTCAGTTAAGTACATTAAATTAGTTAGTTTACTTGTTAGGCTTAATTGAGTATTGTACTTAATTAAGACTGCAAGTAGGATGGACTGAAAGTTTGGGTTTGGCTCGTCGGGCTCATAACCGGCCAAACCCCTTTGTGAGTATCTGGTTGACTTTGTTTGGTTTATGGAAATTATATTTATCTTATTTGATACGTTAAATATATTTCAAATATGAAAAAGATAATTAGAATAATATAAGAGTTATATTTATACTATAATTGTGTTTCCTTGTTAGGACTTTTTCAGTTTGTAGACTAAAGGTGTATCTCGAAATGGGTTTTTTATCGGTTTGTAAAGATCAATGATGTGTTATAAAGATTAAATGAATTTTTAAAGAAACTTGATTACTATGTTGTTCTTTTTGTTTTCGTTTAATATCTTGAGGATGATATTGTGGTGGTTTGTTGTAGTTGACACGTGTTGGTTATGGTTGTGAAGATCGTTTAGAACTCATCTAGGATCTATAATATATAAAAATAACAAAGGTTGTTGTTGCGCAACGGAATTTAAACAAAGGCAATGTTATTAACAAGGTTTACATTCACATAAGCCTCAATTCTATTTGATCATGATAGAACGTGTTACCTAACTGTAACAGGGATCAAAGACACCTTGACCTTAGGGCTAAAACGATCTCATTTGGATCGTACAAAGGAGAACGATCTCAAGTGATGAGATCGTTGGTGTTTTCCTAAAAAATGATTAAAAACACACACACAAACAATGTCTAGAGATCTCTTTATATATAGAGTCCATCTAGACTTACAAAGGAAACCTAATTGTATTAGGAAACTAAATCTTTTCTAATCTTGATCTTTATCTTTTTAAGCAAGTCTTCTAAAATCCTCCATCTTTTAGAATTCCATGATGTCGATCTTGATCCTTTTGTATCATCAAATCAATAAATCCCAACAATGGTTGCTATAGTTGTTGTTCGGTTATTGTAGTTGTTGTTAGTTAGACTTTTTTTGTTGGCTGTTATATCTTGAATTATCTTTTGGAAAACGGAGACAAACATTCCTTAAATTTAACCTATGGACCGTTATTGAAATTAGTAGGTAACTAAAAGGACTATTTTTGTAAACTTTTGTTGCACAAGTAGTCACATATTATAAACATACTCAATTCCCGTGAGATACGACGTCGTTTCGGTTCGCTAGGCTCCCACCGTTTTTTGGGCACCCAGTTTGGTCCGGCACACTTTTTTTTAAGTATTAGTTCATTCCACCGGGATCATTCTAGAGACCGCCACACGCATAACAAAGAAAAGAGAGGGTGGTGATATTATCCATACCTCCCAAAGAAAGCTGACGAGAAGTAATACTAAGGTGTGTTATGATTATTAAGTTTATTTGAAGTAGGTTAGTATTATTTTCCTCAAATTCATAATTTTAATTTTTTGAGTTTCAATTGATGTTATGTTATTGTATTGAATATGATTACTAAGTTAATCTACATCTACTTTTTTATGATTCTTTTTGTTGTGCAGGTTTGATGGAAATTCAGTAACGGAAAGGCTAAGAGGTAAAAAGCTGATGTTCATGGGTGAATCCTTAAACATAAACCAATGAATGTCGATCGTTTGTTAATCCATGTAAAGATCCTCGTAGGCAAGCAAACTGTTTATATTCATCTGATTCTTTGTCTACACAGTTATTTAGAATATGACCATATGTTGATCAATGTCAACAAGGAAGTGTCAAATGCAACTGTTTATATTCATGTGAGTATAAGCTGAGTTTTATGGTCATGTGTTTACCATACACACAATGTGGACCAAGTTTTATGGCATAGTAGAAATGGTAGTTTTTTCATTTCATACGTTAAAATATTTTTATAATTATAATAAGTGAGGCTTAAAGTTACATTATTTTCTATGTGTATGGGCCATAATAAAGGTTGGGAGAAGCAACTTCTGTACTTTCCCATGCCTGTATAGAAATGAATACCTGCAATGCTACGTTGTCTGATGTCGCTGACAAATCTTGAGAAGAGGTTAGCTTTTTCATGTTTTTAGATATTCTAGAATTATAACAAGTGAGGCTAAAGGGTATGTTTTTTTCACGTGTATGGGCCATGATAGAGGTGGGGAGGCAGCAGCTTCTGTACTTTCCCGTGCCTTTATAGAACTGAAGTCCTGTAATGATGCATTGCTTGATGCGCTGACAAATCTTGAGAATAGGTTAGTGTTGGTTTGTGCTCATGTCGTACGGATATTTATACGGCTAGGAATACGTGAGCTTACGGGGTCACACACTATATATATAATAATATAAGTGTATATTTATTATATATGTATCTAATACTCGATTTATATATATAATAATATACGTGTATATTTATTATGTATATTAATATTCCAACGATAGAATGCTAACGGTCGTTAATTAGTTCGTTTATGAATAATTAACTATAAGGGTTTTAAATTAATGTGTAATTAAATGTAATTATACATAAAATTAGAAAAGTCAAAAAGTCAACACCAAGAGGTGTTTGGATAGGTTTCGACCGGCCTTGAGCAAAAGGAAAGGGAAAAGGTGTTTATCCCACATCGGTTGGATAGGTAAAGTTGGGATATAGAACTTAATTACTGTAGATTGGCTAACCTTTAATTCCACTTTTAAGTTAGGGTTTTACCCTCCTAAACATGACCTAAATCTGACCCGTATTTACTATTTTGACAACTTTTCTTGTAACCAATATTTATCCAACTTCCAGAACTCCAAATCAAACAAGGCTAAACTTTTGAAAACTAGACTCTTTGAACTACAATTTAGGCTTTTGAATCATATCAAAACACGTTTTTAACATCTAGATATCATCAGTTGAACACAGCCCTAAATTCTGCTCAACTCTAAATCATAAATTAACGCGATTTAAACCTTAAAGGTCTTTATGCCAATTCGATCCAATCAAACCCTAAAAACACTTAGCATAATTAAAAACATCCCTATGATCCATCCATATTAATTTATTGCATATTTTAAAAGAAAACTAACAAAAGCTTAATGGAAAAACACTACCTAAACTGTATTCTTGAAACTCTAATTCACCAACTCGTTCTTGATTAAAAAAAATCTTTTTTTTCTTCTCTTGAAGGTTCGGCGATCAAAGGGATGGGGGAGAGAAAAAGTGATTTAAGGTTTTATTAGATTTGTATTTATACTAATAGCTCCCCATTAGAGTCAAATTTTGTTTCCTTTTTCATTTTCTTTTTTCTTAAATCCGGTGGCGTCGAACACCCCTTATTTATTTATTATATATACATATAATCATATATATATATATATATATATTTATCATATATATATTAAAAAATTATATTATATTATATTTACTAATTATCTTTATTACCTTAAGTTTTTCTAAAAACCTAAGCTAATTTGGACAAACCTTTTTACATAAACGCAACTTACTAAACCTTCTAAAAATAACTTTTCATTTTACATTTCACTATTTATATTTAGAAATTCTACCCTAATTTGTCAAATTTCACTCACTTAACCTATTTTCATCTTAATACATTTTCTCATAACCACTTAACACAAACTTATCCAAGTATTTACATAGCATTGCATGCAATACGCCTTTCTTTTCCCATATTCATTATATCTGAACAAATGGAATACTTATCACTAAACACAACACACTCAATGAGTTGTCTACTACCTCTAAACAATATCCAAGGCACTATTCAAATACTTAGCACACATATAATACACATAGCACAAAAGAAACACACAAATGAACTCTTAGCCATTTCTAATGGTTTCACCAACCTGGTTAAATCACGAATGTTACAGTATCCCCTCCTTGAGGAAATCTCGTCCTGAGATTTAACTGGCAGGCTCAACAACTCGGTCCATGAACAATTGTGGATACTTATTCCTCATTTGGTCTTCGTGTTCCCAAGTAAACTCAGGTCCACACTTTGAATTCCACCTAACTTTCACAAGCGCTATATTCCTACGTTTTAACTTTTTAATTTCTCACTCCATAATCTCTACAGGTTCTTCGACAAAAAGGAACGTGGTCTTGTTGACCTTGATCAATCTAATGGCACACACCCAAAACAAACAACCCCAAACAAACCACATCCCCCCAACCAAACCAACAACCACAAACAACAACAAAACCCACCACACAATACTACCTCCCCCCCTAACCTATGAAATTAGCATCCGCCAAACACTTCTTTAAATTTGACACATGAAAGGTGTCATGCACACTACTTAACTCCTCAAGTAACCTCAACCTATAAAGATAAAGAACCATATCTTTCAAGGATCTCAAACGGTCTTACATATCTTGGTGCTAACTTACCTATCTTTCTAAAACGCACTACGCCCTTCCATGGCGACACCTTTAATAACACCTAATCACCTACCTTAAATTCTAACAGTTTACATCTTTTATCCGCATAGCTCTTTTGACGATCTCTTGCCGCTTTGAGCTTTTCCTTTATTAATACTACCTTATCTGTCGTCTCTAGTACTAACTCAGGTCCAATCAAACTACCTTCTCCAATCTCTGCCCATAACACAGGCGATCTACACTTCCTACCATATAAGGCCTCAAACGGAGCACACCGAATGCTCGAATGATAACTGTTGTTGTAAGAAAACTCGGCTAATGGTAGATGGACATCCCAACTACCACCAAAATCTATAACGCACGCCCTTAACATATCCTCCAAAGTCTGAATTGTACGCTTACTTTGTCCATCCGTCTGCTGATGATAAGCAGTACTCAAGTCTAATCTTGCCCTTAATGCTCTCTGAATCGTTTACCAAAAGTGTAAAGTAAATCGCCCATCTCGATCTGAAATAATCGACACGGGCACTCCATCTCGTGCCACAATTACATCTATATACAATCTCGCTAACTTCTTCGTATTAAAATCCTCACGAATTGCAAGGAAATGAGCCGATTTGGTAAGTCTGTCGACTATTACCCATATCGTGTCATGCCCACTTCTTGACCTAGGTAACTTGGTAATAAGATCCATAGTGATCCTATCCCACTTCCACTCCGGTATCTCAGGTTGTTGTAGCAAACCCGAAGGTCTTTGATGCTCAGCCTTCACTTTTGCACAAGTCAAACACTTACTAACATATGTAGCAATATCTCTCTTCATTCCCGGCCACCAATACATATCACGCAAGTCGTGGTACATCTTATCCGCTCCAGGATGCACAGAGTACTTAGACTTATGAGCTTCGTCCAAAATTACCATTCTCACATCTCCTACTAAAGGTACCCATATCCTATCCATAAAATACAAACTTCCGTCTTCCTTCCTTTCCATCTGCTGATCTAAACCATGTAGCCTTTCCGCAAGAACGTTCTCTTGTTTGAACGCTTCACCTTGGGCTGCCAAAATCATCTCCTTCACTCCGGATTAAATGGTCATAGCCATTGCTCGAACTCGTCTAGGTTTCACCCGTTCCTTCCTACTTAACGCATCAGCCACTACATTCGCCTTACCGAGATGGTAGCGAATCTCACACTCATAATTGCTAAACAGCTCTCCTTTTGGTCGAAAATATGCTGAAGGCTCTTGTAGTTTATGTAAATAACACTCTTCGTTCCATATAAGTAATGCCTCCAAGTCTTAAGAGCAAACACGACAGCTCCCAACTCTAGATCGTGTGTTGTATAATTCTTCTCGTGACTCTTAAGTTGTCTTGATGCATAGGCGATTACCTTGCCTCTTTGCATGAGCACACAACCTAGTCCTTGATTCGATGCATCGCAGTAAACTACAAAATCTTCAATTCCGTCCGGTAACGACAAGATAGGAGCATCACACAGATTATTCTTCAAGGTTTGAAATGCTTCTTCCTTTTTTTCACCCCACTCATACTTTTGGTTTTTCTGAGTTAGCGAAGTAAGGGGTTTAGCAATCTTGGAGAAATTTGCGATGAAACGCCTATAATAGCCAGCTAATCCCAAAAACGATCAAACTTTCGACAGCGTTGTAGGAGTTTTCCAATTCTTCACCGCCTCTATTTTACTTGGGTCCATATGGATACTACTCTGGTTAACCACGTGTCCAAGGAAATGCATTCTGTTACCTAAAACTTCGCAATAGAAAACTTTGCTCTAAGCTTCTCCTTTCTCAATAACTCCAACACCAACTTCAAGTGAACTTTATGCTCTTCCTTCGTCTTTGAGTAGATCAGAATGTCATCGATGAAGACAATGACAAACTTATCTAGATACGGTTTGCACACCCGGTTCATCAAGTCCATGAAGACCGCTGGTGCATTGGTTAACCCAAATGGCATAACCGTAAACTCAAAATGTCCATATCTCGTTCGAAATGCGGTCTTTGGAATGTCATCTGCATGCACATGTAGCTGATGATATCCCGACCGAAGATCTATCTTAGAGAAATAACACGCTCCTTGCAGCTGATCAAATAAGTCATCGATCATAGGGAGTGGATAACGGTTTTTAACAGTTAATTTGTTCAGCTCCCTATAGTCAATACACATACGGAAAGTATCATCATTTTTCATCATGAATACACGGCTGTCCCCACGGCGAATGGCTAGGTCGTATGAAACCCTTGTCTTGCAACTCTTGAAGTTAACAAGACAATTCTTGCATTTTCGAGGGTTCCAAATGATATGGAGACTTCGCAATCGACGTCGCTCCAGGAACTAAGTCTATACGGAACTCAACTTGTCGCTGCAGTGGTAGCCCCGACAAGTCTTCCAGAAACACATCGATAAAACCTCGCACCACGGGTATATCATTTATCTTAGGTTCATCTACATTAACATTCATTAGGGCTTTAGCGGCTTTCTAAATACGTTCCCATGCCTCGAAGTTATCCCCACCCTCATCTATTGGTATCTCTACTACTTTCTCATGACATACTATAACAGCCTTATTCTTGGACAACCAGTCCATCCCCACAATCACATCAAAACTTCCATGACCCAACGGTATCAAGTCTATAGTGAACAAGTAATTTCCTAGTTCTAGTTTGCAATCACGGATAACCGTATCAACTTCTACACTCTTACCATCAGCTATTTCTATCGCATAACCATGGTTTAAAATACAAGGTTCCACATTTAGTAAAGGCGCAAACTCAGTAGAAATAAAACTAAAATCAGCTCCTGAATAGAATAGAACAGTAGCAAATTGATTGTTTAGAGAAAATGTACCCGTCATAACTTTGGGATCCTGAAGAGCCTCTACAACATTTCCATTAAAGGACTTTCCTCTTGCTTGGTTCCTATTGTTTCGGGTGTTCTTGTTTCCCTTCAAAGCCAACGGGTTCCTTACTGGTCCAGTTGCTTGTTTCCACTTGGGGCAATCATAGCAAAGATGGTCAAGACTCCCACATTCATAGCATGCCATCTGATTATGCCCTATCTTCACCGCATTTACAGGCGCCACTTGCCTAAATGGTGCCCAACAATGTCTCGTAAAATGACCCGGTTTCTGGCAGTTATAGCACAGCTTACAAGGTGCATTCTCCGGGTGGAAAGTATAACACTTAGCACACTTAGGGTAGGTGTTCACATTGTCACTCTTGGGAGGAAATGTCGCCACATACCCCGATCCAGTCTTAGATTTCTTATTGTCTTTCCAGGTACTCCCTTGCCTACTTGATTCCTCCATCTCCTTCCTCTTATCATTTCCCTTAGTCAATGTCCCACAACGGACAACCTCATCAGTGAGTATTCCAGCCGTCAAGATAGCACTCTGAATAGTAGTTGGCTGGGTCGCCCTAAGCATACCACGGATTTGAGGTGCCAATCCATGGATGTACCTCTTGATACGTGATGATTCAGGAGTAACTAAGTGAGGAACTAGTTTGGCCAGTTCATGGAACCTGTCAGTGTAGGCGACATGATTGGCTCCTACCATAGTGTGGTTCCAAAACTCATTCTCTAGTTTCTCCATCTCGTTGCTTGGACAGAACTCCTCCACAAGCAATGCCTTAAAGTCATTCCAACTCATACCAATTGCAGCTTCACGACCTCTCGCTTGGACTTGTGTGTTCCACCAAGTCAAAGCTTTATTCACAAAACAACTAGCAGCATACCTCACTCTCTGGTTCGCAGTACAACCACTGTTCTCGAACACCGACTCCATCTTTTCTATCCAACGGGTGAGTGCTACTGCACCACCCTTTCCATCAAACTCCTTAGGGTTACAAGCAGTAAAAGTCTTGTAGGAACATCCATCGTTCCTACCATTTCCATTTCCTCCATTTGCATATGTTCATGTTAGTGTTTATTAACCCCCCCCCCCCCCACCTTCACTTGAGTGACGATCTGGGGAAGGATATTCTGCAGCTGCTGCGCAATTATCGTAGCAATGTCGGGATTCGGTTTCGGGCTATGTTCCGGGGTTGGGTTTAGACGCGTAGTTCGGACCATGTTTCTATAAAGGAAAGGAATAATATACATTAAACGGGGAAAGACGAATTTCGATCCTATACTTCTATAATAGTATATATATATATATATATATATATATACATACAACTATCATAATACTATACACCAAATGTGTCAACACTAATCAATGTAATCATACTTGCAAGTCCACTTGTGCTGGGGCGCGTGAATAATTATGTTGGCCACCATAATTATTGAGGCTCCCTAGCACAAATGTACTCCTCCTATGACGACACTTCTTAGTTTAACACAACCTTCACATACAATTCATTTAATCACATAACAACACATAAGGAACAATTTCAACCATAACTCCATCCATTTCATAAAATACTAAATCAATATCCAATATTCAAAAATAACAATTCCTAAAACATGGTTCCGACTAAAGACTGCCAAATAAACCTAAAATGTATGACAAGGGGATGCCCTAAGGTTAACTACTAGCCATGGATTCGAGATCCGAGTCGCTGTCTGATATCACATACTCCATCTTTTCCCAAACTTCCTTCAACCCTTCATTCTCCTCTACTTCTTCTTCCGTTGTTAACTTTACCACTGAAAACTTTCCAGGAAACTGGATGACAACGCCCTCCTTGGTTATCACCTTTGTCTTCCATTCCATGACTGACTCTCCCTTAACCTCCTTTATGGTCATCTTCTCTTCAATATGGCATGGTAAAGGCCAATTAGAACTCGGGTCTTATGATTTGTTCTCTTCATCCTAAGTCTTGTCCCTGGCTCAATGAAACTCCTATTCCTGGTTGCAAATACGGTTCCCCAACGGAACTTCTTATAGAAATAGGAAGGCATAGCTAACTAATAACGAGGCAATACGCACTAAATCAGTTATGGGTAGACAACAAAACTAAGACGATAACTTAACAAAATAAGAAATATAAAAGCTATGCAAAATAGATGGGAAGCAGAGCAGTTATAAAAATAAACACTTAAGCCCTAAATTCATCTACATGAAGGACTCCTAGGTTATATTCTAGACTCAAACACCTACTTCTTTATAACCAAAGACCCTCGATACCAAATTGGTCACACCCGCCAAGAGCTGAAAACGTGAGGCGAGACGAGAAAGGCAATCATCACAACACTTTGGCGTCTATAAGAGAAACTAAAACATGCATAAATATACAAGGTATAGAAACACAGTGCCATGGAAAATTACCCAAAAACATTAACAAAATCCAAGGGTTTGACATTGAAAAAAGCAGTTCATGCCAATGTCATGACAATGCAAATATTCAAACATCCTATCAAAGCAAAACAAAAATCATTTATCATCCAAAACAAATACAAAATCTAGATAACTAAACTTCGCCAGCTGCCTATGGTCCATCTAGTCACTTTTCCTAACTTTAGTCTCATCCTGCTGAATACCTAAAAATAATGCTTATACGTCAACATAATGGTTGGTGAGAAAACATAGGTATTTTTGACACAAATATTCAATCCGTTACCAAAACATTTTAACAAATTTTTTTTTTTCTTTTAGCGCAGTTATATACAACAATACGCTTTTGCATGACAATTATGCTAACTAACATACAAGCTAACATGCAATTCAATCAAATCAAATCAAATCAATCATTCAAACGCCAAGCAGACGACCCATATCGCCCTTGGATAATACCAACTCTCTTTCCCTCTAGCTCAGGCCAAGGATACCCTCAAGTAATCCACCTGACTAGGCCACACAACAATATCACATCTCAAAACATGTAGCACATAACGCACATTAGTCACATAATAGTCCATGCATTTACACTAACACATAATAACAGGAATTCAAAACTCATTTAAACACTTGCATCATTTCCATCCCAAGTTTAAAACAATGTAAAAAGTGGGACTATGTAACTCACCTGAATGCTCAACACGCAGCTTCCAATTCCTATCACGCAACTATACAAATAAATAAACACGGTTACACGCGACCAAGCTAAAAGCTCTAGTCCATGTAACACACATATGATGGATGTCTAGGGGTTTGATTAACCATCATGGGTCACCCCGACACCATGCCCAACCTTAACCACTTCATTAACTCATTACACTAGTTAACTACAATTTGTTCAAAAATGCAGAATTTTAGTGTGACTTTACCCTCTCAAAACCCTTACTTACTGACCTTCATAAATTATACCAAAAATCATCTAAGTTCCTCTATGAGTTTACTAACTACCTCGTGATTCCCAATCACTCATTACATGCACAACTATCCCAAATAAAATCCAACTTCAAAACTGTCCCAATTCGGATCTGATTGCACACTAAAAAGTATGGCTCTAACTATCATACTTAGACACACAATCAGAAGCTCTCCTTCTAGGGTTTCTTTATATACATATAGAACTTAATTACTGTAGATTGGCTAACCTTAATTCCACTTTTAAGTTAGGGTTTTACCCTCCTAAACATGACCTAAATCTGACATGTATTTGCTGTTTTGACAACTTTTTTGTAACCTATATTTAACCAACTTCCAGAACACCAAATCAAACGAGGCCAGATTTTTTCAAAAATAGACTCTTTGAACTACAATTTAGGCTTTTGAATCATATCAAAACACATTTTAACATCTAGATATCATCAGTTGAACACAAACCTAAATTATGCTCAACTCTAAATCATAAATTAACGCGATTTAAACCTAACCGTTTATACCAATACGATCCCAATCAAACCCTAAACACTCTAGCATGATTAAAACATCCTTAATTACAGTAGATCTTAAAACCCTAATGATCCATCATATTAATTGTTACATGTTTTAAAGAAAACTAAACAAAAGCTTAATTGAAACATACCTAAACCTTGATTCTTGAAACACTTAATCACCAACTCGTTCTTGATTAAAAAAAATCTTTTTTTTTCTTCTTGCTTGAGGGTTTCGGCGATCAAAGGGATAGGGGAGAGAAAAAGTGATTTAGGGATTTATTAGATTTGTATTTATACCAATAGTATCCTAATTTAGAGTAATTTTTTGTTTCCTTTTTCTTTTCTTTTTTCTTAAATCCGGTCGAACACCCCTATATATATATATTTTTTTTTATTTACTAATTATCTTCATTACCTTAAGTTTTCATAAAAACCTAAGCTAATTTAGACAAACCTTTTTATATAAACGCAACTTACTAAACCTTCTAAAAATAACTTTTCATTTTACATTCACTTTCATATCTTTAAAAGTTACCACTAATTCGCCAAAATTTCACTCACTTAACCTATTTCCATCTTAATACATTTTCCCACAACCGTTTAACATAAACTTATTCAACTATTTACGTAGCATTTGCATGTAATACGGACTTTCTTTTCCCATATTCACTATACATGAACAAATGGAATACTTATCACTAAACACAACACACTCAAAATGAGATGATCATATACCTCCAAACAATATCAAGCACCTATTCAAAACCACTTAACACACATATAATATACATAGCACACAAGAAACACACAAAATGAACTCTTAGCCATTTCTAGAGGTATCACTAACCTGGTTAAATCACGGATGTTACAGCCGAGAAGTTATGAGTAATGCCTTGTGCATCACAATAAGCTTCAAAAAATAATACTTCATTATCAAGTTCCTGAACATGATCCTTTCTAATAAGCTATTATAGAGATACCAAGTTGGTTTTTGAATTTGTTCTATACTTAATTATTTCAATTTTCTCAAAGGCTTCATTTTTAGTCTTTAGAAATCTAGTCCATGTATACCTAGAATAATCATCTACTACAACTAAGGTGTATAAATTACCTTCGTAGCTTTTAATAGCTGATGGACCAAATAAGTCCATGTGTAATAATTCTAAGCATCTTTTAGTGGAAAAACCATATTTTGTAGCTTTATGAATTGCAAGTGCTTCGCTTCCTAATTTTACAAGCATCACAAAAATGTTTATCATATTTTAGCTTAGGTAAGTTTCTAACTAATTCCTTAGACGAAAATGATTGAATTAAACGCATATTAGCGTGACTAAGTCTTCTATGCCATAAGGTAGAATTATCCACTACTGTGGCGAGACATAATTTGTCTTGAGACTTATTTCCTAATTTCATTACGTATAGACCATTTTTCCTGATTACATTTCCTATGATTTTACCATCTTTAATTATTTTACTACCTTCTTTCATGAATAATACTTGACACTTATTGTCACAAATTTGACCAACACTAAGTAAATTAAAAGTTAAGTTATCTACGTGTTCTACTTTAGATATAGTGAGAGAGTCATTAGAGATCGTACCTTTGCCTATAATCGTTCCTTTTAAGTTACTTCCAAAAACAATGTTACCACCATCGTATGCTTTGTAGGTAGAGAATAAGCTCTTGTTACCGATCATATGTTTGGAGCAACCACTATCTTTGATCCACTCATCCGGTTCCAAGTAAGTTCTCAAGCATGCCTATTTTAACAAAAACAAATTCAAGTGTTTGATCCTCAATATCTCATGGGTCCAAAAATATTAGTGTTGTACATCCCTTGCATTTGTTGCAATTGATTGGAATATTGAAATGGGATACAATTTCCCATATGTACGAAACCTTGATTTTGTTGGTTGTTCCAATTCATTGGATAGAAGTTTTGATGAATTGGTTGTCTATATTTTCTCCTAGATTGAGGTGTATTGTATCTTGATTTAGAAGAAATGTTTCTTCTAGGTGGAGGTGTTTTTGGTCTAGACTTGGTTTTAACATAACCTATACCGCTTTTAGGTGATGGTTTTAAAGATGGTTTCTTTGACTCATCAATGCTATTATGTATTAGTTTCTTCCTAGTAATAACAAAATCTGATCTAGAGGACAAGGGTGGACTAAAAACATGTTATGTCCCATTTTGGTCGTCGTTACGACTCATGGATCCAGGCAAGGTGGATCCGTGCCCCTTAATGGTGGATCCGTCCATCACGTTTCCAGCGGACGATCCAACGAAACTCATAATTTTAGTTCCGCTAGTTGAAGCTTTACTATTATCAAATCCTAGACCTATTTTACAACTAGGTAACTTTTGATTATTTAACATTTCTCTAAGTGAATTAGCGCTTTTATCAAATTTAACAAATTTAACTTGAGTTTCTTTAAGTTTGGCATTTTCCAATTTAAGTTCATCACATGACTTACACGTAATTTTAATTTCTTTGCCTCTCTCAAGTTTCTTAATTTTCTCGTTCAATTCTAAAATTTCTTTTTCTAAAAGATCTCTTTTAGTTTTCAAATTTTGACTCGATTGCTAAAATAGTATCTCTCCCCCAAAAAGCATGTTTTTTTTACCGACGCACAAAGAACATATTTTGTGTATACTCGTTAATGATTTTTAAGCTAATTTCACATAAGCTATCGTATTCAATTTGCATATTATCATTATTAAGAAAAGATGCATTATCACTATAGCAAGAAGAGTTAAGAGTTACCTCATTTGACGATTGAGCCATGAGACAAGTTTCATCGTTGGTTTTGTCTTCGGCGTCATTTTCGCTATCACTCCAAGAACCTCCAATAAAGGCCTTTTGATCTTTGTTGCGATATGGTTTTGGACAATCTCTAATGAGATAATTTGGATCACCGCATATAAAGCATTTGCGGTCACTCTTTCCTTTCTTCTCATCCCTTTGTCGGAATGACTTCTTTTCTTCTCTTGGTTGCCTAAAAAATTTACCCTTTCTTCTAAAGAACTTTTTAAAGTTCCTTACGGCCATAGCATATTCTACGTCATCGCTTCTGGATGTCAAAGTTTCATCATCAATAGACTCTTTCTTAGCTTTCAAGGCAATGGACTTAACTTTTTCCTTTTTGCCTCTATAATATTCGAAATCCTTTTCCATGACTACTTCATGTACTTTTAGATTGCCGATAAGCTCGTCTAGAGCATATTGATGACAATCTTTCGATTCTTCAATCTCTGTGACCTTTGTCTCATTATAGGAGTAGAGCCCTGAGAAACTTCCTAAACATTGTCTTGTATGAGAAACCTTCATCTCAAGAGCTTTAAGACTAGTAATAATAGTGTTAAATCTAGCAAAACCGCTATCAATAATTTCTTCTTCAAGGTTGTAAATTATTCATATTCGTTGATCAAGTAAGATCAATTGTTATATATACTTATTGGCTATTACCTTGATGTGTGATTAACAACGATTGCCAAATATCTTTAGCCGTTTTACACATAAAAATTCTTTCGTATTCCTTTTTAGGTAAAGGATTTTAAAGAACCATTTTAGCTTCATTATTTTAAGAAAGTTTCTTTTTAAGATCATCATCTTGTTGTTTAAAAGGAACCATTTCTAAAATTTGGGTTTCTTTGTTTCTAGCAACCAGTGAAAAATCACCATTCAA
Organism: Tanacetum coccineum; assembly: GCA_026074375.1. Classification (NCBI taxonomy): domain Eukaryota; kingdom Viridiplantae; phylum Streptophyta; class Magnoliopsida; order Asterales; family Asteraceae; genus Tanacetum; species Tanacetum coccineum. The sequence continues at coordinate 31,071 of BQNB010039291.1, read as the reverse complement.
GATAATATGCCAAAGATCTAAATCTTTTGCTTTCACATAAGTTTCAAATCTATTTTTCTAATAAATAAAATGATCACTTTCAAAAAGAGGTGTTCTTTGCATAGATTGCCCTTCTAGATATTTATCCAAATCCATTGATCGATTCAAGCTTTAATGTATAATATACGTTAAAGGTATTGGGTAACCTTGGCTTCTGATACCAATTATGGAAACTAGAAGGGGAGGGGGGGTTGAATAGTTTTTACCATTTTAAAATTAAAACTTAGATTGTCGACTTATGTGAACTCAAGAGATATACACAAGTGTATATGATAGCGATGCAATAAGTAAATAAACAATCTACGAAATATGAACAAGTATATATAAGAAGATCAAACCAATGACACAATGATTTATAGTGGTTTGGCTACGAAGCTCCTCTTTTCCCTACTCCACTCCCCAAGTACCCAACTCGAGAGTTATCTTCACTATGTCAACAAGCTCCCTTTAGGCAGAGAAAACTGTACACGTCGCTTACACTTTTTCTGGTACTAAGCTAAATACCGAGTTCTACTACAAGATAGAACCAATCTAACACACTATGTATTTTGTGGCCTAAATACTAACCTATCATACATATATTATACACACAACACATAACACAAGATATACAAGATGAATGATTATCATAAACGTGATGACACAACTAAACTATTAACACTTGAAGCTTGACGTCTTCTTGAGTGTTCTTCAGTAAAGAGTGGAATGAGTTGATCACTTGTAATGGATTATGTAACAAGTATATTGATCAAAGAATAAAAAATATAAAAGATGTATGTGAAAAATATTTTACAAGAGTTGTCTAAAATGAAGACTTAAGGTTGATATTTATAGGCAAACTTTTGAAATTCAAATGCTGTCCCAAACTGCTGGACGATGCAACCTACGGATCTACCAATAGCTGGATCTGTGCCTTGTTATGGTGGATCCGTCCGAGGATCGGAGACAACATTTGTCATTTTATGATTAACCCCGAATCTATACAAAATATTATTTTGTACTTATTAAAACTAGTTTAATAGATTCTTCTAGAACAAAATATTTCTTATCACCAATACGGAAAGATTTTCTAGATTTGGGAAGATTTGGAAAGATTGTTTCCACTTATGGTTAATCTTATTTTGTCTTACATGATTAATATAACTAGCTTATAATTAATCATGTGTTAACTTAAATCATTTGATTAGAAAAGGTTTATGCAAATGATAATATTTTTCTTTGATCATTAACTATGTTTAATAATGCCATATTCATACCTTAAGTGATTTGTCGGCGTCAAGTAAACTTTCGACTAAATAACTTGTTTACGTAAACTTTTACGTAGTATGACATTATATTTGTTATTATCAAAACATGAAGATCATTAAATATAAATATCGTTTTTGCGCGAATATTTGTATTAACAATCTCCCCCTTTTTGATGATGACAAAATATAAACTCATGCTTATTTAAAAGTTACTAAATAAGTATTTAGTGGATGAGTTTACATTTCTTCTCCCCCTTTTTGTCGAAGCAAAAAGTGTTGTAGAGGCCTTCCTTGCATGTCTTGTTTTGACGAATGCTAAGTGACTTGGTAACGAATGCAAAGTAAAAAAATAAAGACTAGATGCAAGTGCTCCCCCTTGGTGTATACTCCCCCTTGCTTGGGGCACCAAGTAATCGAGCTATGGATGCGTTGCTACAAAACAAAGTTAGTAGGCAAGCAAATATATATATATATGACAATCACAAATGCACACATATACAATGAACATCCATCATCAACACAACAAATGAAAATAATGTTAAATCCATTATAAGGGATAAAACATAAAATTTGGCATTAAAGCCATTACATGATAAGCTTAAACTAGAAAATTGAAGAAAACAATTAAAAATCCTAAATCTTAGGATAGAAAATATTTTCCCATATAATTCGAGGGGTGAGGTGAGATGGTTATACGACTAATGCGGAAAGTAAGGTGGGTGTGATGGAGAGCCGAGGTGGTGTCGAATGTATGAGAACATGTAGTTGACACGGTTTTAGAGCATTTGGATTTCATGCCTTGTGGTGCTACAACATTGACAAAACATGTTGTGGAGGTGAGGCATGTCATTTAGATGAACAAAATCCAAGATGTTTGGAGGATTGGGAAAATCTTGATTTCCAAGATTTAGTGGTTGATGATGAATGTTTTCAAGTGGAGGTGCATTGTTGTGGAGGAGAGGTGTGTTGTTGTTAATGTTAACAAACAAAGGTTGGGTTGATGGTAATGGTTCAAATCCGGGTGGTAGATTTGGAAAACCAGGAGGTGGTCAAGAGACACGTGGTGGTGGAGATGGATTAGAAGGGCTCGATGGCCAATTATCCCATGGTTTAGGCATAGGGATCATTTGGTGACACTTGAGGTGGAGGAAGTTCTTGAGGTTCTAGTTTTATCGGAATGACAAAACAAAGTTTAGGTGGTGGCTCAACATAAGTTGGTGTCAGAGACTCACTTGGTGATGATGAAGAGGTGTAGTGTGTGCTTTTGCTAGGGATGGATTTTGATGGAGCTTGAGGTGGTGAAAGGGATTTCTTTCTAGGAGGTGGTAAAGGAGTTTCCTCATTTGGTTGTTCCTCACTTGAGGATGTAAGATTGACATAGTTTAGATACTTGACACTCATTCTTGTGGGTTTTCTTTTGAAGTTTGGTGAATTTGTTTTGGATGAACTAGTTATTCCATGAAGCATATCAAGATGAAATGAGTACATAGTTTCAACATCTAGTTCAAGCATGCACAACATTTACAAGTATTTAGTTTACCAAAATAGCATAGTCTAGTGCAAGGATACTACAAGCAAATAACTAGATAGTATTCATCAAATGCCAATTCATGATTCCTAGAGATATTCCTAATCTAACTGTTAAATATACTGGACCCCATGCCCTAATATCTTAGCAAAGGGAGATGATTGTTTGAGCTTTCTACCGACGATGGAGAGGAAGGCATGCCAATCTTAACTTCTTCACTCTTACTTCTCTTTCTCTCATTCTTTCTATTGATGGAGCTCATCATTCGATAGTACAAGACGAATTGTAGTGTATGGTAAGGACAAAAGAGTTTAGTATGTTTAGCAAGAACGAATCGGTAAAGGCGAGTAATTAGTAACACCATATAGTGAGGACAATTGACTTCTATTTTGACACTTTCAAATTTTTATGGAGCATAGTAGTAGGCAAGGTTAAAGTTTTGAGAGTTCTTGAGATGATGTGCATGATAGCGGAGCATGCATATATGGAGCTATGTGAGCGTCGACACAATTGGACATTTTCTTGAATGACGAGTTCCCAATCCTTGATGTTTGGAGGAAGATTATCTCGAAGGATAATGGTAGGATTTGAGCAATTTCGATGACTTGATGGAAAGCAAATGTTTTGAACGACATCTTCAATGTTTAGAAGATTAGTTTGATAGGAAGCATGCTTTTCACGAGTAGTGTTCAAAAGTTCTAATAAACATTCCTTTGAGAAGACACATGTTCCTTTGTATGGGATTTGAAGGACTTGACCAATTTTTTTTTTGGGTAAAGGGTTTCCTCGGTAAAATGTATTACACCAAAAAAGTGTTTAATTACAATGGATGTAGGTGAAGTCCTACAACGTAGCCCGTTACATGGGCAACAATCATGCACATATAGTGCAACAAGTAGAACCCTTACATAAGAGTGACACGCCACTCTTATGAACTACTAGTGAAAAAGAAACCAAAACTTTTTCACACTATCAATAAGCTGGAAAATACAAAGTAATGTCAATTAATCCTAATAAGCCCCATTATTCCAACTATACCACGACACTTAAACCTGCAAAACGCATCTCCAAGCGGTGACCATTAAGTGTGTTGCAACCAGCACACACACTACATCCCATGCAGCCCACATAAACCGCATCTATGCAATTCCTGAAAAGACTGTCTCAACAACATCAAACACAGAATATGTGTCAACTTTGTCGTATCCTTGTCCCTGCAGATTCTTCAGTAACAGCTTGACTAGCCTACACGGCTAACTTCCATAAGACGAATCTTTACACCCCGAACCTAGACCAAAAATGACCCACGTGAAGGGTTAGAGCCAGAACTTCCCAATGATGATCACAGACACCTCACGTGATCCACGAAACCCTAACAATGAAATTAGGGTTTTGGTCATCCCCTCTCTCAAAAACCCACGAATCAACACCACCAAACAAACCCGAACAATCAACGAACCATGTCCAACGTGTAATAAAGCAGAAACCCTAAGAGAGTTATAGCTGCGTTTAATACAAACCAGTGCTAATAAATAACACCGAACGATCCGAGTGCTGCATTAACGTAACCCTAAAAATAGGTTTTCCATAATATAGAACAGCAACACCAGGAAACAATAATGATGATCAGATACAAGCAAGCCATGAACAGAACCAGATCAATCACCAAAAATAACGGCTATAAAAGAAAACCCTAAAAAGGTTTAATCGATCCAAACTGAGCCAAACACCCAGAACCCACGATCCTCACATATATTGCAATAAACATCATGGATCTTAGAACACATAAACCACAACGAAACCCTAATTAATATTATCAACGGACGAAACCCTAAAAAAAATAGGGTTAGGGTATCGGTTGGGTGATTATGGCGATTTCCAAAAGGTATAGAACATATCAAAGAATAGCACGCCACCTCCTTGGTAAAACACAACCTTAAATAGCCGATTGCATACCTATGAATGAATTAGATTGAGATCAAAGATCTAAATTTAGGAGGTAATTGGAATCCCCAAAAAGAAACCAAATACAAAATATAATTATTTAGAGGTAGAGAGGCGGTTATTGAGGGTGATGTGGCCTGAAAACAAGAAGGAGGTGGCGCCAAAAATCGTCACATAGAGGGGAGAGTTTTCACATAGGGGTACGTGTTATAAAAAAGGATTATGGTAGGACTTGACCAAATTTTTCGAGTGACATAATGAACTCCTTGTTTCGAATGGTGAAACTAATCGAAAGAGACATATCATGCACATTTCGAATTAGTTGGAATTTATGATAGAATTCGATGATGAAGCGAGTACAAATATGACCATTTAAGATGAGAAGACAATCAAATTGAATTGATTTGAATTGATCAACGATGTCATTGCCAAAGGTGAAAGAGGATTCAATATGTCTTCCTTCATAAATGAAGCGATTTCGAAGGGTTTTGAAGGAGCTTTTGGCATTGTTTGGAGTGGACCTTTAGTGATTGATTTTTGGTATGTAGGCTATGGTTCTTTTGTAGTCGGGTTTCATCATTCCAAGCATGATTATAACCTAATAAATTTATAATTAGGATATAGATAAGTATATTAAAAGTAAGTTATAATGTATGTGTGTGATTCATGTACATGATGTAGGAAATCACACATCTTCATTGTGCTTTATCTCTCAATTCGAATGAGTCAAGATATTGCAACAATTATAGATCTTGAAGGTTTATTCATGAGAGAGTAATCGTTTTTTATTTGTGTTAAAGAAATTTCTAATTGTGAGTTTTTATAAAAACAAAATTATTTTTGTCGAATCACATTGAATGTGAGTTCCAAGTATGGAAAAACAGGCTAATCTATTATTTCAAGTCTTTTTCCTTTTATGGAAAGAAAAATAAGTATTTTAAAATAAAGATTTAGAAGAGAAAAACTTACAATTGTGAAAGTAGATGTTAAGAAATGTATGGATCTATCTTGATTATAGCTTGAAATGATGTTGCCGGGAATGCTTAATCTTGGGTGATATGAGATGTAGGTGGTGGTATGTTATTGGAAGAAAAGGCAAGTGGTCCAACAATTTAAATGTAGGGTATCCTGTTGACTCACGGATCCACCTAAATAACGCATGGATCTCCTTATGGTGGATTCGTGGTCCACAAGCATCCATAAAAATGAACAGAGTTGATTTTTAGACAAATTGAGATAAGGTGTTGTGTTTTTGGCAATTGAAATGTGTTATACATACTATTAGGGGTATGTGATATAATTTTCAGTGTCGACGTCCAAGTTTTGAATGAACCGTGCAACTTGTCGTGAATTTCCTGATGGAATTCCAACGTAGTCGATCCTACTAAGAGTGTGTTATCTTTTAGCATAAGTTTGACCTTACTAATAACACAATCGTTTGATGAAATTAGGATCAACAAAACATCGTCAACACAAGTGTGAGTTGCAATTCGATGATTGTTCTTTTTGTCTTTTTTAATCGATTTTGTAATTTCATGTATTAACCATACATGTAGATGATTCCAATCTCGATTATGTTCATGATCGGAAGTTTTGTAATTGGAACTTGTAATGAGAATTAACATCTTTTGAATAATGAATAATTACTTCATTAGAGTTTCCGCTTACGATTATTTTTGGGATGATAAAGGATCACTATCCATGACAAGTTCCATCATTCCTAATCCTAATCTTAAATAATTAAATACTTCACGTTTTAAAGGTTTAGTAAATATATCGGCTATATTATCTTCGGATGTAACTTTATCGATAGTAGATATTGCCCTTTTGGTCGTAAATCGCGTAGTAAGTGTGAGGATTTTCTATATGTTTAGTTCTAGAGTGTTGTACGGGATTTTTTACTTAAGTCGATAGCGCCTTTATTGTCGCACATAATCAGAACGTCGTCGAGGCGTATGCCGTAGTCGATGAGAGCTTGTTTCATCCATAATGCTTGTTGACATGCCTTTCCGGCGGAGACGTATTCGGCTTCGGTCGTGGAGATAGCAAGGTCCGTTTGTTGTGACAACTCGTAAGAAAAATTAGATTCTCTTTTCGTTAAGTAAAAGTCATGTACTGCAAGTTTGCAAATTTACCGTTAATTTCAACAAGGAGTCATTTTATGATCATAAATGCATTACTTTTTGTCATAGAAAGTTTAATTTGCACGCGAATATCACCATTATTACTCTGTGTCTAAAAGGATATTTTAGAACGCGTAACGATAAAACCATACTTATTTCACTTTTGTGAATCAGAGGCCATTTTACTTGTAACATGCCATAAAAAACCGCATACATACAAATTAATAACCATGACAACTATAATTGAATTCAACAAAGATAAAATAAATTATATATATAATCATATAAAAAAAACCAATATCAGATGTATATACATATGAATGTATATAAACCAATATACAATAATAATGAGACATCCATCATCACAAATCCTTACACACTACCCTACCCATTTTCTTATTTTGAATATCTCCATCACATGATACGTCTTATAAACCTGATACAATTTCACATGGAGGGAAACTAAGATATAGTAGAGATTCCTTAATAGTATTAGAAAAAGAGGAAATGATGATAACAGTATTAGAAAACTATATTATGGCTCAATAGTAGTATAGGGTCATTCCACATGCAACATTTCAGTAACCAATCAAAGACCTTGTGTATAAATGAGGCACCATGCATGAACAATTCTATCACTACTAAAATTTGAAAAAAAACAAGAAGTAAACTATACGGTTCGAGTTCGAGCTTCGTTGAGGTCAAGAGCTAGGAGACGTCGGGTTCGGAGTAGTATTAACCAAGGGTTGGTTTAAGCTTCTCGTCATCGTCACGCCTCGACCCATTTAGCGATACTTGGACCTTTGTAAGTTGCCCTTGTGGCTTAATGTTGTCATACTATGTTATCAATTTGTAGTTTAAGGTACGACATGAATAAACACGTCAAGACTTTGGAAAAACTAGACGAGGGTCTCAACCTCGCATGACAAGCATGCGACATGCATGGCACCGCCCATGCATGGCCCTTGTATATGTGCGTGTGCCGAGATCTAGTCGTGCTACGCATGAAATATGACACGTAAACATTCGACCTAACATAACCTAGTATCAAGCATGTCGAAACTAAAAACTATGCGACAACTTTCACTAGCAAAACTCGATACTCATAACTGGTTGGAAGCGTTGGCACTAGGGATGAGTAGAAACTAGGGTTTTCACATGACTTGTTCGATGGTTAGCACCATGACCCCATGATACCTTGGCACGGTTTGCATCACGAGACCCAACTCATGTTGCACGTAAATGAGCCAGGAGAGAGTTACTGTCCTTGCCAAAATTATGGTCCACGAGAGACGAAAGCCTCGTCCTTGCGGTTCGTTACTAGACATATTAACTGGGCTAACCAATACGACGTGTGACGAACCACCGCGAGCCGTTAGCTCAAGGTTGGGACGTCGCAGTCCCATAGGAACCCAAGCAACTCATGCTTGTTGTTTCATACCAAAGCCTCGCACCTACTCGACACCAACTTGTATCGAATCACACGCAAACGAACCATGGCAAGTTGTTGCTGCTGTTGCAGCCGTGCGTTCTACAAAGGACGAGAAGATCGTCCTCGTGTCTCGAATTGGAGTCTTCTCGTTGCTAACTATACAAGTTGTAAACATGCAAAATAGATAGAAAACTATTATATATATATATATATATATATATATATATATATTATATATATATATATTATTTATATATAAATTTATATATATATATATATATATATATATATATATATATATATATATATATATATATATGGGTTTTGCTGCGGAAGAGATGAAACCGAAAACAGTGAGTGTTAAAAACTCACTGTTGTTGCGTCTGGTGAGCAGCAAAAAGAAAGAAAATAGGTGGGACATATGATTAATATATATGTACACGTGATGGATTTTGTAATATAAAAGGGTGGTTTGTGTTGTATGTCCAGGATTGCCCCGGATTATGAAGCCTCTCGTGCTCGTGGTTTTGTCCTTCGTTCACTCGAGCTTCAATCCTTAGCATGATTATGGGAATCCAATATCCTAAATCTTATCGACTAACGTTTATCTTTGAGCATACTTAATAAACGGCTTTAGATTTACGTAGAGACCCTTCTTAAAACATTGAGGACAATGTTCAATTCTAGTATGGGGGGATCTATCGATTTGATTGTGCCTGCAGTCGTTGTTTTCACGTAATCCCGTTTTTACCACCAAAATACCAAAAAAATGAAAAAATTTAAAAATTTTCAAAAATAAAATAAGTGTTTTATCACAATGTTGACTTTCCTGCTGGGTAGAATAAGAATAAATTTTGACTCGATCGAGCGTGTTGAGCTCTTAGCTTTGTCCCTTAACCTTTATAAACTTGTCTAAGCTAGTTTATTTGACTAAGCATTCGCGGATCTTTTTATTAAAGATTTTAAATTTGCGAAGAACGAGAAATGATAGAGTTAATTATGAGTTAGATGCTAAACAAGGATTAGTTGGAAATCTTAAGAGCTCATAAGTGTAGTTTGTGGCTTTTTCTCCCATAAGCTTCTAACCGGACTAATAATACGTGCTCTTTTCGAAAATTAAACTTAAATCAACGATTTTTGAAGTATAGTCGATAACAATAATTTATTTAGTCTTAGTTCAAATTTATACTTAAATTTTCTAAAAAGAAATTTTCTCTATATCATGGTAATATAAAGTGTTAAAAAATATGAAAAATGAGGTAATAATAAAAATAAAAACTGTGGGCTAATAAAAGTTTACTGCATCTTGCCGGCTCACAACCGATGTTGCAGTCTTCTAAATAAGGCACATAGTAATTATCCGAGACTGATAAAAGTTTGCTGCATCTTGCTGGCTCACAACCGATGTTGCAGCCTTCTAAAAGGTCGAGGATTTCCTTAGTTTAAAGGATGTATAATTATATTAAGTGTAATATATTTGATTTAAAAAATATAGGGAAAATCTTTTTTTCTTAAATTTAAATATGCTTTTGAACTAAGACTATTTCGTTTTAAGTTGTGATTTTATGTATGAAACGGGAAATCAAAGGGTTTTGAAACCGAAGGTCCGTGAGTCTCGATACTAGTCTCTGTGGGGTGTTAAAATCCTGGCCACTTAGCCGCAAGGTTGGGATGTGCCGAGACGAAAGTCGCTACATGGGATGATCTCACCTTCAAACTCATTACTTTTGGGTGAAACGTTAAGCATAGAAGTTTCGCAAAATGTTAATCCATGGTTGAAATTCGAAATGACACATTCACCTAAAATATAATAATTGTCGGGAGTGAAAGGTTTACAAATTGAAAGTATGAGTAGTGTTAGCATCTTACCTTATATTTAACGGTGATTTCGTTTTTAAGCTTGGTTTGGGACAAGTGAAAAATCGAGGACGATGAATTTATCTTTTTGGGCATTTTAGGATTAAAGTGCTTCTTGTTCTGTGACCCTAAAAGTTATAAAAATAACGAAAGTCCAAACATGATTAGTTAGTTGCTTAAAAAGAAAAGTACAAAAAAATTAGAAAAAAGAAAAATATATGTGAAGTAGTTAGTGTAGATTTATAAAAATGGTTAAAAAGGGGCTTTTCAAAGCTAGTGATTCTTTAATTCCCCTTGATGAACACTTAGCTACTTTTCGAGGTAATTAATCGAGGGGGATTGAGAGTCTTGGTTTTCTAAAGTGTTTACTTATGGCATTGCGTGAGGACACGACAATAGTTTAGTATGGGGGATTTTGGTATGTTCTTAATTACACATACCTTTTACCTATAAAAACGAGCCTAGACCAAAAATGGACATAAAATGCCAAATATATGTGTGTTTTGATTTGTATACTGTGCAGGTAACATATATTCACTAAAGGACAAAAACGAAGTCAAAACTGACCAAACCGAGTACGAGAATGGAAAGAGCGTGAAAAGTCAAAGTAAAAGTCAAAGTAAAAGTCAAAGTCAACAAGTCAAAGACGAAGACAAAACCAAAGAAATCCTAAATGGGCCAACCCGTACCCATTTAATGGGCCGGGTCAACCCATTAAGCCTTCATCTATAAAACTTATAAGATTTAAAAGTCCAATCACCTTTTAATCCTAACCCGGCCTAATCCATAAGCCCAAACCCACTAAACCATAACACTTGTTAGCCCATTACACCTCTAGTCCTTTTTCTATATCACCACAAGTCCTTAGGGACTAACGGTGCCAGTCCTTAATGGAAACAGAGCTAATGACCGTTAGCATTTTCACCCCTTATTCCCCAAAACCAATTACACCACATGTCCTTAAACCCTTATACTCCCCTCACCCCGTTACCTTTTAACTCAGTTACACCCAAATCCCCATTTCCCGCCCTCACTATTAATACATCCCTTTCCCCACCTCGACTACTACTCCACCAAACAAACCTATCACTCTCACCCACACACCCCACTCAACCTATCCCCACCTCTAAAGATGCCATCCACGCTGGCAATCCTAAATGATGCCATTGGCTAAGAAGACATCATGGACAAAATAAAGGGCTGTGATGATTTAGCTTGGTGAACAAGATAAATTGATGGCTAGGATGAAGCTTTTGATGCTCCTCACACAAGAAACACAACAAGCACACATATGCCAGCTTATTCGGCTATAAATAGGCTTATTTTCCTTTGTAAAAGAATGTAGTATGGGAGTATTTTAATTTTCTTTTAAATTTCTTTTATAGCTTATTTGTCTTTTCATATTGTCTTTTAAATTTCAAGAACCTTGTAATCTTTTTAAGTTAATGAAAAGCTAAGTTTTTATGTTTATGCAAATCTGTCCTTTTTAATCTTTATGCCTTTAAGCTATTTTTTTTCAAAATGTCCTTTCTATAAGCTCTCATAAGCTTATAGAACCTGTTATACTCATTCAAGCTTATACAATAGCTTTTGTGAGTTTTATGTGTCATTGGAATCAAAATTTATATTTTTAGCTTTTTGGATGATAAGCTAGCCATGGATGAGCTTATGGGTTTGGATTCAGCTTATTGACAATAAGCTGAGTCCCTAGAGCTTTTAGGAATTTCTTTTAAGCCCTTGTTTTAGCAAAGGGAAAATGTTAGCTTCATTTTCCATTTTTGCTTATTTTTATTCCACTGCTTATTCTATGCTTATCTTATGCTTATTGGCTATGGTTTAGAGCTTCATGGGAAGCATTATAATGGTTGAGAAATATTTTAGGTGCTCAATCTCAAACCAAAAGCTAAGGAACTTGTAAGTTCTTAATTTCCATTTTTAGCTTATTTACTGTTTGCTTATTTAAACTGCTTATTTTTGTGCTTATTACTGCTTATAGTTTCTTATCATATCTTAGTATAGTGTTTTGATCATGTTTTATGCTTAAGTATAGTTTAACTAGTTTTAGTCTAAAATCAGTGAAAAGAAAAAAATAAGTCATAAAAATTAGCATAAATGTTTTGTATTGTTCTGGCTTATTTGATTTTAGTTTTTTTTTAAATTTGTTTCATTAGGTGTAATATAAGCTTGACAACATTTGGTATTTCAAGGTTTAAGTTTAAATTTGTGTTTTACAAGTTAAAAATCATGAATCTGTCTTTTAAGGGGTGTTTGGGACAAGCAGTACTAACATGGGTTAGTACTGCTTAGTCTCTTTTGACCCATTTTCCAACTTTGGTTAATCATTTGTAGGATATATAATGTGTTTTAGGTTAAGGTTTAAGTTTGATTTTGTGTTTTGAGGTTTTAAGAAAGCATACTTTGAATATGTGGTAATTTTGTGTTTTCAAATTGCTTATTCTGATCATTGGTTTGAATTGATGTTCAGTGCATGTTTTTGTTGTCGTTTATGCTGTCTTAATGCATTAGAGTTCATTATTTGAAGTTTGCTTTTGTTGTTTGAAGTTTTAAACCTAGTCTGTCTTTTATTTGTTTGCTTAAGGTCTTTAAAAAATTTTAGTTTTCAATCTTGGACTTCTAAGTAGTGTAATATGTTTTAGGCTTATAATTTTGCTAGCATAAGTAGTTTTTAGTCCCTAGTTAAAGTTTTTGAGCTTATTTAAGCTTATTAGCATTTTCAGTTTAGTATAAAAAGTTTAAACGCCTTTTAAGTGATTCTGTCCTTTTAGCTTATTTTTAGCTCATTTTATTAGCTTAATTGTGATCATAAGTGCTTATTAGGTGTAGGTGTATATCTGTTTTAGCTTATTTTGTTGTTTCCTTAGCTTATTTAGTTTTTAGAAAGCAAACAATTTAGCTTTTGTCACTTAGTTTCTTAAAACCCAAAACTGTCAGTTTAGATTTGTTTATTTCCAAGCTTATTTTCAAGTATTATAAAAAGTGTTATAAATGTAAAGAACAAGAACACAAGAATAAGAGAAGAATGAGGAGAATGGAGAATTCTTATTCAGGTATTTCAATCCAAGAGGTTACAAGTATCAAGTATTTATAGGGAAGATAAATACATGTAAAACCATCATGGGCGGTTGAGATATGGTGAATATAACAATTAAGCCAATTAGTATTATTTTTACAACACTCCTCTTGGATATTCAGCGTTTATCATTACGGTTATATATCTGCCTCATTAAAAAACCTTATCAAGAAGAACCCAATGGGATAAACACTTGATGAAGGGAAAAGAGTGCAGTACGCCATAATGCTCTCCTAATTTAATGTTTATATTTCAAGCATCGAATGCTATCTTTGAACTAGTTGCTCAACATACTTTTGTTACGACAACTTTGTAATGAAGTCCACCAAATTGTTGATGTTAAGAATAAGTCCTGCAATGATAACAAAATATATGTGTAGCTTCCAATTCAATATCAAATGCATTTGTTAGAAAGTATACAATGTGTCTATAAAGATTAAAAGAGAAAATATACTCTTACGACGCATATTAATTGCACAATTAACATCAAAACCTCAATTGCACTTATGTATGGTACTTAGGATCATTCATTTCTTAGAGACATGTGCAAAAGCAATTTATATAAGATGCGTCCAAAATGATTTTTAATCCTTATAAAGGATTATTCAATTAGATCAATTAAAGTTATTGAGAACTTTATTAATTGTTTCTAGAAGTTGAAGTTGTGAGCCATGCTTGAGGCATTACATATCCTTCGTAGAATATGAGAGCTCTAATAAACCTATTTTAGGGAAAAATAAATACTTGTCTCATAAAATATCAATAGGATATTTCATCCACAACCTCGAGATTAATATATCTCTTTATTAATCATACTTATTGTTTTGTGAATTTATTTATTTACAACTCAAGTTTTTAAAGCACATTAACTTTAGAGCTATTATTTCAGTTTACACAAAAAACGATGTTATATACAATAGATTTTACAAATGATGTGTATGAAAATTCACGTTCCTAATAGTTTTGTTATTTGCAGATACCTGTGTCTGTTTATGTTGCAAACATTTTCTTTGAGCGTATATTTGGATATTAGTTGATTTATGATTCTATCATGCATAATAGAAAGCCTAATAACATTGTATGTAGAAAAATTTATCGACGTCATTTTGTTTTCGATTCCATTCCATATAATTCAAGACAAGATAGAATTTATTGAGATCTCATTAGCTATCTGTGGTTCTTTGGAACCTTCATATCTAGTGTCTCTTTATGAGACTATCATGGGTCTTTTATACCTCGAACAACCATCTTGTTTTCATGCTCCATAGTTTTTCATCGAGGATTTTATTTGGAATCAATTTGTCTACCATGCTTGAGGCATGCATAATAGTGTCCTTAAGGGACTACATTTAATCAGAGCTTGAGGTAGCTAACAATTTTGTTTCGGTTATTAGATTATCTATAAAATTTCTTTCGATGATCAATAGAATAATAGAATATGATAATTCATTCTGAAATTGCAGCTACTTTTCTCACCCTGAAGGAATTATCCTTCTTCTATATCCCGTATATATGCATTTAGGTGGAGTAATTTGCACAAAAAAAATTGAATGGATATGTTTAGGTTAATACCAAAAACTACTTTCTATAAAAGGGAGGATTTATAATAACTATTGGAATGATGCTTGAATTTTTGATAGTTGTATCACTATTATAAAATATCTGCCCCATACAACAACACAAGTTTATCACTCATTTTTATTTAATAATTTAAAAGTAATTCATCGGATATTAATGATGAAATACTTACTCTAGCATGTTAGGCTCGCATTGAGCTATTAATCATGCAAACTTGATGTTGCGATTTGATGACCATTTAGATGATGCATCAATTTTAAAACTCTAAATGGTTCATACAATGGATTTGTATGCCTACATGTATCCACTTGTTTCTTCTTTCCAGATATATTGAGGGTTTAAGTCACCATTCTAGTTGATAGATTAATAATCAACTTCTTTTGAGAGATAACAACATTAGATTGAAGAATCGTGTTCTTCTATAGTTTTGCATCATTAATGACTCGGGATCGGTGTTTGTTGTCACAGGTCATGCACAAAAAATATTATATTATTGCTCATAAACGTGTGTTCATGGCTTATCTTTATATAATGCACTGTGAGGAGATTACAAAAAGAATATATGCATCATTATTATTTAAATTCGTTTCTATGACAAATTTTATATTTCTTTTTACAGAGTAAAAATGTGTAGATAGATTTCTTAAATCTATTAATATAGTGTGTAATATCTTTGACACACTTGTATTTTGCATACATCATTGCATGTTTGCATAAATCACAATTTTGGTTTGCTCCATTTCTATATTTATTTTGCCATTATAGTGGTTTGGTCATTGTCATATTACATCGACCATATCACTTTACATTATTACATTTCACTTGACGGGGAATGAAGATTTTTTATTTATCATTATATAACATTTCACTTAAGGGAATGAATCTATTCATCCAATTCACAAGAGGGAATGGGATCTATACGTTGATTTACTCATCTTTAAATCTTACAAACTTGAGGTTGCAAACAAGTTCTTTGAATAAAACGATTCATTAAATATTTTCACACGTCCATATACGATATCTACATGATCTTCGTTATTGAGTCACATTCAGGTGAGTGTGAATGGTGCAAATTTCAGTAAAGGGTTTATCGTGTTTCTTAAAGTTTCACCCATTGCTTTATTTTAGAAAATCATATCAAAGCATCGTTCTCGATTATGAGCATTTTATACGAGGCATTAACCATCTCATGCATAATTTTCTTGTTATCATTCTGGAGGTAATACTCAATTATGCGAATAATGTGCTCGCATTTACCCCGACTCGTAATTTTGCCCTTCTTCTAGAGTTTTGTTGGTCAAATCTTTTCATTTAGATTTTGACATTTCATATAACGGATCTTTAACCGTTAGTATATTATTCTTTTAATTCAAATCTAACACAAAAATTATGAGACCGAACTCGCTTATACTTCTTTTTATTTATTTATTTATTTATTTATTTATGCATCTTGAGGTGCATATAATTATAGCGAGATTTAACGAGTCTTTATTCGTTAAGTATTCTCTTAATAGATCATCATGAAAAAGACGATGGGGGAAAAAATACCAAGTTATTGTGGCACACTCTGTAAAGAGGCCTTATTTTCAGCTTTGATTGATTATCACCCAAAGTTAGATAGATTCAGCATGAAAGTCAAGGGAGATTGGTTTTTTTCGATATGTCAAGAACAAACAAAATCAGTTTGAAAAGTTTAAATTTAACATCTCTACATAAATGACCAAAAGTATCATTTAGCAAAGATTGCCATATACTCACATATAAGAATTTTTTCTTCATATAGAACAAAACATTTTACGAATTTATTAAGAGATTATACACAATATATACAAGTCGTAAAAAAATCATTTCAAATTTTAGTAATTTAAATCGTTGTGTTTTAGGCCATTTACATTTTTATTAAGGCTAAATCATTAAATTTAAACACATACTTTCGAATTTTTCATTCACACGTAATATACATAGATTTTTAGTAGATAGTAAAAATTTATACTATATACCACTTCCAAACGCTAAAAATAAATAGATGCATCACATTTTATTAAGGCAACATATCTAATCTTGATTATATTACGATGTTGATATATGTTATTAGTAGTGTTCATGCCTCTTTTTTTCTTCTTAAAATCAATAACCAGAATAAAATGATTAGAAACTTCACTTCTATAATAGATATACAAGTACAATCACAAATTTGATTCCGGAAAAAGATAGGACAAAAGACGTGCAATATTCATTGTAAATGCATAAGTTTTACCTAGGCCAAGTAAATAAAAGATTAGAAAAATTACGAGCATTAATTTTAGGCAAAATATCCATGGACATTTGTATGAAAAAAAAATATTTTAAAATGTTGAACAATATATGTAGAAAAACATGCGAAATCATGACATTTCGCAATCAGCAAATGATTAAATAAATTATATCCACTTGATTAACATTAATAAAAACATAAAATATAGGACTTAATTTGAACGTGTGTTATTTGATTCTTTTGAGGGAATAATAATAAAACTTAAAGTTTTTTTTTTTTTTTTTTAATAACATAACATGAGGTTATGATTATTTGATTATATTAGAATCAAAAGGTACCCCCCCCCCCCACCCCCCCCCCCCCCCCATCACAGGAAGGAGTAATTGGCCTCAGATGTCTTTTCAATTCTTTCTAGAATGAAAATAGATTATTTATTAAGTTTTGATTAATAGGGCCCAGATATCATCTTTTTTTCAAATAAAACATGGTCTCCACATGATAAAAAAAAAAATTTATTATAGGATTCTTGAGATCCTTTAAGTGGATGCCTATTTGGAGCTCTCATTTATTTTCCTCCTCATATTATCACTCAGTATTACCATCGATACATGCCAAAGGTAAATATTTGGAGATCTACGCCCTTTCGGGTAGAACATTTTTGGTTCTTGTACAGAAGATAAACCTTTCATTCTTTTCTTATAGACTTTTCTTTTTCATTTTCAATAATGTAATTTGGAGATGCTCATTTATTTGTGTCATGTTTAGATTAACCAGTGCGTTTTATATTTTTAAAACTTAGTAGATTACTCCTGGATCTACTAGAATACAACGCATCATTTATTATCCCTTTAGGGAACACCACACAGGCTTTGCCATAGCCTTCAATCAAGTTACTAGTATCGCATGATAAAACTTAATGTTTTTTTTTTTCTTTATAACATAACATGATGTTATGTTATTGATTCCATTAATTGAATCAAAATTAGAACTTGAGGTTATAATTATTATTTTTCTAAGCATAACATGATGTTATGATATTGATCCTTATGAAAGAATCTATTAAACTTGAGGTTCTAATTATCTATTTTTTTCAAACCACATGAGGTTGTGATATATCGTGATTCATCTAAATGAATCACAAAGAACTTGAACTTGATGTTCTTTAAAAGATATACAATAACTTGAGGTTATTGTATTGTAATTTTATTCATCGTGGTTTTATTATGAATAAATATAATCATAACATGAGGTTATGATTTTTTTTATTTTATTAATATAACCGTATTAAGTACAAACATTATTGAGTCATAATGACTAAGCCGTTACAGAATGTGGATGGCCATAATAATTAGATCATAATGATATTTTGGTTTTATTATGAATAAAGATGTGTTTCTTGATATTAATATGATAACAAAGTTCTTACAAGTAATAGTGAATACTTATCAGATCATATAACAGATCATTTATTGAAATTAACTTTGAAATCAAAAAATAATTGGTTCTACAATGTGTTATGAGCTTCTTTAATTAATACGTTTAGTTTCTCATAATGAAATTCTATGATAAAAATATTGCATACTAAAAAAATTATTAAAAAATATTGCAGATCATAGTTAGATATTGGTAAAACATATACCAAGCATCAATGATCTTCTAATTTGTGCATAAATTTATTATTATTGGGTAGCTATTTCAGTACCTTGACTGATGGATACAAATTTCAGCCGTCAAAAAACCAATATGAATTTTTAGTTTCATATAGCATATAGAGACTCGTGACTGATAACGTGTAATAAATTGTAATGAACAGAATCTCAAGAATAAGAGAGAATGAGGAGAATGGAGAATTCTTATTCAGGTATTCATCAAGAGGTTACAAGTTTCAAGGATTTTTAGGGAAGATAAATACATGTAAACCCTAAGGGCCGGTGTGAGAATATTGGCTGATATACATAACGCCCATTAGTTTTATTTTACACAAAAAAGTTCTTTTTTTTAAGTTTTCAATTTTTGCTTATTTTATAGCCTTTTTAAAAAGAAAACAAAAAAATTGTTTTATAAAAAAGAGAGGTCACAGGGGTCGAACCTGTGACCTCCCCTTTCATAGCCAACACCTTAACACACACCTCACACTCTCACACAACTGCCCCTAGGGTCTTTTTCTTTAATACATTCAAGTACCTTTTTCCTTTTTACCCTTTTGTTTAGGCACATTTGCTTAACAGCTTAGTTTAGCTTATTTCCTGCTTATTTAAATAAGATGTTTTCACCATTTTATTTTTCCTTGGATTAGCATTGTCCAAAGTACTTTTCATAATTTTTTTAGAAATTTTCAAATTAGTTTAGTATTTTTAATTAATTTTTTTATATTAAAACAGTTTTTAATTCATAATAAATAAAATAAAAGTCAAAAAATATAATTCTTTTTCCTAAAATTATTTTTAGTCATTTAGGATTTATAAAAAATAAAAAAACATTTGTAGGGTTAAAATTTTGGAATTTAGGTTTTTAAAGCACGGGTTGAGGATCCCGTTATCGTTTTTAGTGATTTAACTTTAGTTGCTTTCGTTTTAGGCTTACTTTTACTTGTTTTTCCATCTTATTTGTAGAAATAGAATCCCAAACCAAAAAATCATTGAATCATTCAAACACGCGATCACGAACGTAAACTCGATTCTCAATTCACGCCTCGTCAGGAAACGACCCGGGAAGGTTTTGGATTTTGCTTTGGTTAAAAGCAATTTTCCTTCTTAAAAACCTTACGAAATAATTACTCTCTCTTTAATTGGTATTATCCTTATATATTTATATTATATATATATATATATATATAAAGTCAGAAATCAATATTCCGTCTTCCATTTGTTTTATTTGAAGACCCAAGAAGAAGTTCAATTCCCTCATCATACTCATTTCAAACTCGTTGTGCATGATTTTTGCAAAATCATCACATAAGTTTTGACTCGTGGAACTAAATATAATGTCGTCGACATATATTTGAACAATGATAAGATGTGACTTTGATTTCTTAGTAAAAAGTGTGTATATAGGACCATTACCAGGATATACTCGTGTTTCATTAAAAATGCTTTTAGTCTATCATACTAAGCCTTAGGAGCTTGCTTAAGACTATACAAAGCCTTTTTAAGTTTATAAACATAATTTGGTTTTTGAAAATCAATGAACCCTGGAAGTTGAGCAACGTAAACCTCTTCGTTTATAAAACCGTTTAGAAAAGCACTTTTTACATCCATTTGGTATAATTTAAAATCATTTGCATAAGTAATAGCAAGAAGTATTCTAATTGACTCTAACCTAGCTACCAGAGCATATGTATCCCCTTCCATCCTTATTCTTATACCTTCTTGTTGATGATATATTGTGCCACTAAACTAGAATTTATTTTTAGTCACTATACCATTTTTTTCGAATTTATTTTCTAAAGACCTATTTTGTTCCTATGACGGATTGAATCATGGGTAGAGGGACTAAATCCAAGCATCGTTACCTACCACATGATTAGTTTTCTTTGCATGTCTACAACCCTAACTGTCATCCTTCTTAATGCTTCATTGACTTCTTTGGGTTCTAAGGTGGATATAAACACAAAGAATTGCTATATATCTTGGGCTGAGAGCTAAGGTTTCTTTGATTAGATTTTATGAATTAATATTGTGGTGATTCTTGGACTCCTTAATGTTAACGACTTCGTCAACTTCCATCGACTTATTTTCTTCATTATTATTATTTACTACTTTAGTATTATTTATAATAGCTTCTTCTTCTCCAACATCATCATCAACCAATGATGATAATTTGGTAGGAGGATGACTTTCATCGAATGTCACGTTGAGTGATTCTTCGACTTTCATTGTATGTTTATTTAATACTATATAGGCTTTACTAGTTTGAGAATATCCTAGAAAAACACCTTCGTATGACTTCGGGTCAAACTTGGTTAGATAGTCTTTAGTATTTAAAAATGAAGCACTTGCTTCTAAATACTTTAAAATATTCTAAAGAGGGTTCCTACCTCTAAATATTTCATAAGGGGTTTTTCCTAGTATATAAGTTAACGTATCAACGGCATTGTACCAAAAATTTTGTGGAATGGATTGTTTGTTAAGCATAATCCTTGACATCTCTTGTAAGATTCTATTCTTTCTTTCTACTACCCCATTTGATTGTAGAGTACTTGGAGCCGAGAAATTATTATTAATGCCTTGTGCATCACAATAAGCTCCGAATTGTACTACATTATCAAATTCCCGACCATGATCTGTTCTAATGGATACTATAGAACTACCTAGTTGGTTTTGAATTTTCCTACTTAATATTTCAAATTTCTCAAAAGCTTCATTTTTAGTTTTTAGAATTCTAGTCCATGTATACCTAGAATAATCATCTACTACTACTAAGGTGTATAAATTACCTCTATAGCTTTTAATTTCCGACGAACTAAATAAGTTCATATGTAATAATTCTAAACATCTTTTAGTGGAAACCATATTTTTAGCTTTATGACTTGCATGAGCTTGCTTCCCTATTTTACAAGCGTCATAAAAATGTTTATCATATTTTAGCTTAAGTAGGTTTCTAACTAATTCTTTAGATGACAAAGATTGTATTAAATGCATATTAGCGTGACCAAGTCTTCTATGCCATAGGGTAGAGTTATCTACTACCGTGGCGAGACATAGTTTGTCTTGAGACTTATTTCCCAATTTCATTACGTATAAACCATTTTTCCTAATTCCGTTTCCTATGATTTTACCATCATTAATTATTTCACTACCTTCTTCCGTGAATAAGACTCTACACTTAATGTCACAAATTTGACTGACGCTAAGTAAGTTAACTGCTAAGTTATCTACGTGTTATACATTAGATATAGTGAGGGAGTCGTTTGAGATCGTACCTTTGCCTATGGATTTTCCTTTTAAGTAACTTCCAAAGACAAGATTACCTCCGTCGTATGCTTTGTAGGTAGAGAATAAACTTTTGTTACCGGTCATATGTTTGGAGTAACCACTATCTTTGATCCATTCATATGGTTCCAAGCAAGTTCTCAAGCATACCTATTTCAACAAAAACAAATTCAAATGTTTGGTCCCTAATATCTTATGGGTCCAAAAATGTTAGTGTTGTACATCCCTTGCATTTGTTGAAATTGATTAGGATATTGAAATGGGATACAATTTTCCATATGTACAAAGTCTTGACTTTGATGGTTGTTCTAATTCATAGAATAGAGGCTTTGGTGAATTGGTTCTCTAGAGTTTCTTCTAGGTTGAGGCGTGTTGTATCTTGGTTGAGAAAAGATCTTTCTTCTTCTAGGCAGAGGTGTTTTGAACATGAATCGGTTTTGACATAACTAACCCGCTTTTGGTGATGGCTTTACAAATAAAAATTAAAAAAATAATTAACGGGGGGGGGGGGTTTTTTCTCTTTTGACTCATAAATCCTATTATGTATTAGTTTCTTCCTATTAATGACAAAATCCAATCTTGAAGACATGGGTGGACTAAAAACGTAATCTGTCACATTTTCAGCAGCTGTGCGACTCATGGATCCAGGTAAGGTGGATCCATGCACTTTTATGGTGGATCCGTCCGTTTCATTTTTCAGCGGACGATCCAACGAAACTCATGGTTTTAGTTCCGCTTGTTGACGCTTTACCGCTATCAAATCCTAGACCTATTTTGCAACTAGGTGACTTTTGATTGTTTAACATTTCTCTAAGTGAATTGGCGCTTTTATCAAATTTAACAAATTTAACTTGAGTTTCTTTAAGTTTGGCGTTTTTTGATTTAAGTTCTTCACAAGACTTACACGCAATCTCAATTTCTTTACTTCTCTCAAGTTTCTTAATTTTCTCGTTCAATTCTAAAATTTCTTTTTCTAAAAGATCTCTTTTAGTTTTCAAAATTTTATTCTTGTTAATGATTTTTAAGCTAATTTCACATAAGCTATCGTATTCTATTTGCATACTATCATTATCAAGAGAAGATGCATCATCACTATAATAAGAAGAGTTAAGAGTTACCTCATTTGACGATTGAGCCATGAGACAAGTTTCATCGTTGGTTTTGTCTTCAGCATCATTTTCGCTATCACTCCAAGAACCTCTAATGAAGGCCTTTTGATCTTTGTTGCGAGATGATTTTGGACAATCGCCAATGAGATAATTTAGATCACTGCATCTAAAACATTTCCAGTCACTCTTTCCATTATTCTCATCTCTTTGTCGGAATGACTTCTTTTCTTCTCTTGGTTGCCTAACAAATTTACCCTTTCTTCTAAAGAACTTTTTAAAGTTCCTTACGTCCATAGCATATTCTTCGTCATCGCTTCTGGATGTCGAAGTTTCATCATCACTAGACTCTTTCTTAGCTTTCAAGGAAATTGACTTAACTCTTTCCTTTTTGCCTCTATAAATTTCAAAATCCTTTTCCATGACTAATTCATGTACTTTTAGATTGCCGATAAGCTCGTCTTGAGCTAGTGATGACAAATCTTTTGATTCTTCAATCGCCGTGACCTTTGCTCTCCATTTAGGATGTAGAGCCCTAAGAAACTTTCTAACATAGTTCTTGCTAGAGAAACCTTCATCAAGAGTTTTAAGACTAGTAATAATAGTGTTAAATCTACAAAACCGTTATCAATAGATTCTTCTTCAAGGATACTAAATTATTCATATTGTTGAACAAGAAGATCAGTTTTATTATCCTTTACTTGGCTATTACCTTGATGTGTGATTAACAACGATTGCCAAATATCTTTAGCCGTTTTACACATAAAAATTCTTTCATATTTCTTTTTAGGTAAAGCATTATAAAGAACCATTTTAGCTTTATTATTTTTAGCAAGTTTCTTTTTAAGATCGTCTGATTGTTCTTCAAAAGGAACAACCTTTAAAATTTAGGTAACTTTGTTTTTAGCAACCGGTGGAAAATCACCATTCAAAATAATATGCCAAAGATCTAAATCTTTTGCTTTCACATAAGTTTCAAATATATTTTTTCAATAAATAAAATGATCGCTTTCAAAAAGAGGTGGTCTTTACATAGATTGCCCTTCTAGATATTTATCCGAATCCATAGATCGATTCAAGCTTTAATGTACAATATACGTTAAAGATCTTGGGTGACATTGGCTTCTGATACCAATTGTGGAAACGAGAAGGGGGGGTTGAATAGTTTTTACCGTTTTAAAATTAAAACTTAGATTGCTGACTTATGTGAACTCAAGAGATATACACAAGTGGATATGATAGCGATGCAATAAGTAAATAAACAATCTACGAAATATGAACAAGTAAAGATAAGAAAGATCAAACAGATGACACAATGATTTATAGTGGTTCGGCTACGAAGCTCTTCTTCGCCCTACTCCACTCCCAAAGTACCCAACTTGAGAGTTATCTTCACTATGTCAACAAGCTCCCTTTCGGCGGAGAAAACCGTACGCGTCGCTTACACTTTTTCCGGTACTAAGCTAAATACCGAGTTCTACTTCGAGATAAAACCAATCTAACACACTATGTATTTTGTGGCCTAAATATTAACCTATCATACACATATGATACACACAACACACAACACAAGATATACAAGATGAATGATTATCACAAACGTGATGACACAACTAAACTATTAACACTTGAAGCTTGACGTCTTCTTGAGTGTTCTTCACTAAAGAGTGAAATGAGTTGATCACTTGTAATGGATTATGTAACAAGTATAATGATCAAATAATATAAAAGATAAAATATGTATGTGAAAAATATTTTTCAAGAGTTGTCTAAAATGAAGACTTAAGGTTGCTATTTATAGGCAAACATTTGCAATTCAAATGTTGTCCCAAATAGCTGGACGATGCGACCCACGAATCCACCAACAGCTGGATCCGTGCCTTGTTATGGTGGATCCGTCCGAGGAGCTGGGACAACATTTGTCATTTTATGATTAAACCTAAATCTATACAAAATATTATTTTGTACTTATTAAAAATAGTTTAATAGATTCTTCTAGAACAAAATATTTTTTTATCATCAATAAGGAAAGATTTTCTAGATTTGGAAAGATTTGAAAATATTATTTTCACTTATGGTTAATCTTATTTTATCTTACATGATTAATATAAATAGCTTATAATTAATCATGTGTTAACTTAAATCATTTGATTAGAAAAGGTTTTTGCAAATGATAATATTTTTCTTTGATCATTAACTATGTTTAATAATGTCATATTCATACCTTAAGTGATTTGTCGGCGTCAAGTAAACTTTCGACTAAATAACTTGTTTACGTAAACTTTTACGTAGTATGACATTATATTTGTTATTATCAAAACATGAAGATCATTAATTATAAATATCGTTTTTACGCGAATATTTGTATTAACAGTTTGCTTTGACTATTAACATCATTCCTTTTTACCAAGTTTACATTTAATGTTGTATTATAATCACGATAGATTGATAGACACGCGAATATTTGTATTAACAGTTTGCTTTGACTATTAACATCATTCCTTTTTTACCAAGTTTACATTTCATAAAAACACGCAGCAGAATACCATAAAAACTGTCTTTGATAGATTGATAGACACTCCTACTTACATGTTTTTATGAAATTTATGTGAAATATTGAAAAAGTAATGTAACTTGATGACTTTTGTGAAAACTTTCTTCTAAAGTATTAAATATTGTGCTAAACACTGCACCATTAAACCAAACAATTATTTTATCTATGATTGTATTGCTTGAATCTAAAAAGTTCAAAGCAAGCACACAAGTATATAGAATAATTTCATATATCACTTTACATTTGTGATTAATTTCATGCATGATGTGAGAAAAGTTCAACATATACCCACAATTTAGTAAAGATCCAATGAACCAATCACAACCCTTCAATTTTTTATCAAATTAAATAAAAACCACTTTCATCTTTTTTTTTAAAATTAAATATCTCACAAACCATTAATTGTTACGCAAAACGAAACATACCATCGCGACGAGGATTAAATCATCTTTTTATAGAGGGGCACTTTGATATACTTTTAACCATTTTTTTTCAATTTTTTTTCATTCACGTCTGAAAAAATCACATGTGATTCTGAAAAATCACATGTGATTTATCACAAATCACATATGATTTTATTAAATCACATGTGATTCTGATACAAATCATATTTGATTTTTTCAGACGTGACTGAAAAAAAAAAAAATTCGTCGAAAGTATATCAAAGTGCCCCTCTATAGAAAGATGATTTAATTCTCGTCGCGATGATGTATTTTTTATCGTTTGACGATTTACCGTTTACAAGATATTTTATTTAAAAAAAAGGTAGAAATTGGGTTTTTTTAATTTAATGATCCTAACTAAAAAAAAGATATATGAAATTGCTCCTAAGTGTATCGTTTCCATTTCTTACGTTTGGTTGTAATGTTTATGGAATATGTCAATCCTTATTGATTTAGGCCATCGATTACATATGTTTCAATCGACTTTTAGCTTTGTAACACCTTTTGGACATAGGCATCCGGATGGACCAACCATTATAATGAAATAACCAACCTTTATTTCTTTTACTGATTTTTAAAATGATACAAAGCAAATATGTTCTATCTTTTTTCTTACAAATTGTATTTAGCTTTTCTTCTCGTTAATAAAGGTAGTAACTTCTAACACTTTAAAAATCGACCGAATAGATACATAAATACAGTAAGTAAATTTCTCTTGTTATTTTATACTTTAAAGTTAAATTTGTGCTTTGTGCAAAATAATCTGAATCATGTTTGACTTTTTTATTATTTTTTATTGTTAGTGGAATTCGGACAATTAGTTTGTTTGGAATTTTTAATGGACCCAAAGAGAACGACCAGTGAATCGTGTCATCCCCTCTCATTTTCAACATCATTAAACACTTTAAATTAGATTATAACTTCAATAAATATAAACAATGAGAGCAATGCTAGATCCACTCACAACTCACATAAAAACTTTCACATACACATGTGGTATGTAACTTGGACCAATCACATTCTATCAAATTTTCTCTTTCTTTTTTTCACTACCTATATTTGTTTGACACATATAAGTGTGAAATTTGTATGTGTAAAATAGGTGTGGATCTAGCACTTCTCAAACAATGATAGCAAAACCAGAAAAAGTTGATTCTGAACTTTATAACGGGGCAGTGAAATACTTTTCATCTTTATACTGAAAATGAAAAAGAAAATGATTATTGTGCTTATTAATTATGTTGACTTATGTATTTAAAGATTTGATTAGTCAATTTGAAAAAATGATTAGTGGAAATTTTGGTGTAAGAAAATACATAATATAATTGTACACGTAATTTATGCGGTAAGTATGTATTAAGGGTGACAATTGAGTCGTGTTCGTGTTGACCTGTTCGGATTTGCGGGTTGACGGGTTATTATGACCTCTACCCAAACACGACCAATTTATTAATGGTGTCAAGAAACTCAACCCTAATCCAGACCCGCATAACAGGTATAACCCGTATGCGACCCGTTTAACATGTTTAAGTAAATAGGTCAAGCATTGAATAAAGTTGGTGTTTTGTTGATTTAACTAATTTAAATGAAAAAATGATATAAAAAACGATATAAAGATCTAAAAAATTATAAACATAACATACAAATAACTATACGATGATTTCAATAATCTATTATATTATAAGATTCAGTTTGTACATTAAGTGTGCAATATTAATGATGGGCTTGAATTAATATCATAACTCAAATTCATGTCAAGGGTTGCAGCCACTCCCACCAAGTGAATATGAATATGAAGTGTTGCTTTCCTATCAGTTAGGAGTATAAGTCACTTATAAGACAATACCAGTTTAACAATTATGTCACTGTGCGTTAACTGCTACACTAATAACACAAATGAAGTTGAAGCGTTGTTTAAGTTTTTAGAATACAAATCGTCTCAACTACCCATGAAATGTTCTAGCACTTATAAGTTACTATAACATAAGAACATCTCACATCTATAAATAACATATGCATTCCTTTAGCTTCCCACACCTCACAAGCCATGACGGACTAAAAATTCTCAGGACTGACGAAGACAAAGTACCGCACCATAAATATTGTTTACGAGGAATATTTCAACAACATATATATTAACATAAATATTGTTTACAATCCTTTTCAACCATTGAAACTCCAGCTGAGAAACAAAAAGGAACCGAATGATATTTTAACAAACAGTTACGTACAAAATATAGAATATAATTCGATTTGGAAGGGATCAAGAGAACGAAGTTGGAGACAGACCTGCAAAAACAATGATGAAGAACAACAAGCAACAGTAAGTAATCTTAACCATCTTTATATTGATATTGATAATACATCTCCTTTATTTGATACATTTTAGCATTTCATATTTCTTGGTCTCTTAATATTTTGTTGTTCGTGAGAAGGAAGAAGCTTTGAGGAAGA
>BQNB010039290.1:3066-48170 GCA_026074375.1 Tanacetum coccineum | reverse complement strand
ATTACTGTTTTCTCTTTCTTACTTTTTGACAGAATGTCAGTTTTACCCTTAATTAATTAATTAAAGTTTTCTTTAAAGTTTGTAATAATAATTTCAAACAATGATAATATAGTAAACTTAATCAAACTTTCCTATTTATTTTTGTAATGGACAATTAAATTGAGACATTCTATAAATAATCAAACTTTTCTATCTATTTTTGTTATAGACAATTAAATTGAGACATTATAAAAAGGAAACACTGACAATAAAAATAAGATGAAGTAAGTATGTGTCATTAACAATAAAAGTGTACAAATTCACTTTCACACTAGATAAGAAGTCTATTTATTAAACTTGTGCTAGTAACATAAACCATCATGGGACTAATATTCAAACTCACAATAAAATAATTAAAATCATTAACTCATAAAACCGTTTTCGATATAACCAAGCGAACAGTCAACAACAAGATCGTCCACATACGAATATGGTTTCCGTAAATGTTAATTAAACAAAATGGACCATAGCAATCGGTTTACAGAAAACGAATTATTTGACTTTAGGGGTTTTTAAATGGAAGATTATTTGCACACTCTATAATTTGATTTACACACTCAAAAAATGTGTGTTATGCCTATTATATCATTAATATTTGCATACTTTATTAAGTGATATAGAGACATAAATGTCAAGATACATATAATTTGAGTGTGCCAATCAATTTGTTGAGTGTGCAAATCATTATTTTTTAAATATATATAAATGTCGAATAACTTCAATAAAAAAATATGATAACAATTACATGACAAATATCACAGTTTGTCGTTATATATGAGCGTGTGAGTAAAAAAGCATAAAATTTGGTATGCAATTACGTCACGGCCACATGTTTTATGCTATTGGCATTGATTATGTGAATATAATGCAACCACGTACAAACTAATGATATTTAAACATTTTTCAGATTTAGAGTTAAATAAACATGAATAAAACACCTACCGCCAACACTATTGCATTTCATAATCAAGTGATTTGATACGATCTAACATTATTTTACTGAAATGGTAGGTTATAAAGATCCTCAAAAATATTGCCAATATTCTTTTTAATTTTTTCGGTTTTTTTTAATAATTTTGTTTGTATTATTAAACTGTGAAAGAGAAAGTGCGAAAAAAAAACTATAAAGTTTAGTAAATCAAAAGTATTAAAATGAAAAAAAATTATATCAAAGTACACAGCACCATCATGACAAAAATACCGCTCGTCTACACATCAAAAACCGACTTGGGCTACACTACCCAAGCACTAGGCGTGTCCTTTTCCTGGAAGTGGCATATTCACTGGTATCTAAATTTCTCGTACAACGTTACTGTAAATACTGTTAATATAATCGTGCTTTAAAGTATTGTGACTGTTCCATAGGGTAAACACAAAATATGTCAACGGAAAATAAACATACATAGGTCTTTTTGAATGGGTGTGCAATGACGTCAGCATAACGACTTTCAACATAACAAATAAATTGGTCACATTTTTATCATCTTTTTCAAATAAAATATTGTATAATATATGAACATTACATATGAGTCACATGTAAATTCAGAGTTTCAAGTTAGCAATTATTCTTTTTTAGTTTACAAATGCATAGGAAACTCTTTGTATATATTATTTAATGTCTCAAAAATTACAAAACAACCCTGATTATAAACACAGAGTCATGCAAAGATGCACACAACTGTCCCTCATACACAGATATTTCATTATAAAAGGGTAGGGTCATTACACTACGATCTCCTCTAATGATTCTAACAATCAAAAGAACCCGCGGAGCTTATGCCGTGCGGCTAATTTTTTTTCTTCCCCCCCGAATAATTTTTTTTTTTACGTTTCGGAGGGGGGGTTTTTTTGGCGATGCGTTATTGCTGCCCGACACATATTTTAAACAATTTTTCTCTTTTCTTTTCAATGATAAGACATGTCAAGAAGTGAAGGACAAAAAAAAATTTGCCGTTGAGTGGCCACGCGACTAATTTTTTCGCGAATATTTTCTTTTTTCGGAGACAGGTTTGTAAATTACTTACGAAATTTTTGGTGTAAGAAAATTCATAAATAAGTTAAAAGGTGAGGTCCGTTTTTTGTATTTTTTTTTTAACATTGGAGGCCAGCTTTTTCTACGGCGACTAATTTTTTTAGTTGGGTATTTTCTCTCTTGATGGCGTAATTTTTGCCCTCGTACAACATTTTCCTTTTTTTTGCGTCTATGATATATCTGGAAAAAAAAAAAATTGCTTGGGGACGGGTTATATTTCTTTTCGCCGTAATACTATATCTCTTCTTTTTTACTCTGTTTATGAGAGCGGAGTGTTTCGCGATATCTTTTTATTTGGGACCACTGAATGTAAAAAAAGTTTTGTGAACAATAAAAACTTTGACGTGTTTTTGTTAATTTTTTTACGGGATTTTCTTGTGTAAGAAAGATCGTAATAGTTAAAAGTTGAGGACCGTTTTGTACTTTTTTTACTTGGAGGACCAATTTCATAGGCTAATTTTGGTGCGCACTTTTTTTTACTTCTTCTTGATAACTTGTGCGGCTGGTATCCCATCTTTTCTGAATTGCGAATTTTAGGCTAGTATTGTCGTACAAATGTGTATACATAGTTCTGCGCGAGCGATTTTGTCTTTTTTTCTGAGAGATAATGGCTCTTACTGTGTTGGGCTGGGCCTCATGTTTAAAGTGTTGTTTTTTTTTGGCTATATGGAGATTTTTTTTTTAATATAATGGGTTGTACGTCTTGTTGACACAATATCGACTTATTTTTCTAAAGTTATGTCTTTCTTTAAAGGTATCGAAGAGTATATTTCCGCGGCGTATTTTTTTATCTGAATAATCGAAACTTTTGTAATAATTTTTTTTTTTTTCCTCCTACTTTTTGTGCGTACACATTTAAAAAAAAAAAATAATAATTAAAAAAAAAACCAAAATCGGGCTGGCCCAAAATGAGAACCCATTACTGTAGCACTGTAGATCCACTGTCAAAACGACAGTGGATTTGTCCGTGAAATGTTGTCAATAGAAGCA
This sequence comes from Tanacetum coccineum, assembly GCA_026074375.1. NCBI lineage: Eukaryota > Viridiplantae > Streptophyta > Magnoliopsida > Asterales > Asteraceae > Tanacetum > Tanacetum coccineum. Next base: position 45,109 of record BQNB010039290.1, on the reverse strand, counting down.
AGCAAAAGAACCCGCGCGTTGCGGCGGGGTTAATTTTTTCCCGAATAATTTTTTTTACGTTTCGGGGGTTTTTTTTTTGGCGGTGCTAATTTTTAATATTTTCCTTTTTTTGTATGATTCGGGGGGGAAAAATGTTCGTTGGGACGGGCTAATTTTTTCCACCGAATATTTTCTTTTTTTGGGAAACGGTTTTTTTAAATTTTTTTTACAAGGCATTTTTTGTGTAGAACAAAATGCGTAAATATGTGTCAAAAGGTGTGAGGGTCCTTTTTGGTATCTTTTTTTTTACATTGGGCAGATATATAGGCTATTCTTTTGCACTGGTTTTTTTTTGACGCACACAATTTTCTTACCCGGATATTTCACCTTTTTTTTCTATGCGATTCGGGAACAGAAAAAAACAAATCGTTCGGACGCAGCTTAATTTTTTCCGAATACTTTTCTTTTTTTGGGCACTGTCTCGATATCATCTTATCTTTTTTGCCGATAGAATGTAAAAAAGTTGTGAACAATAATAAAACTTGGACGTGTTTTTTTTTTGTAATTTTTTAACGGGATTTTTTTTTGTGTAAGAAACTCGTAATAGTTAAAAAGTTGAAGAGGTACCGTTTTGTAATTTTTTTTTTTTAGTTTGGGCCGAGATTACAGGCTAATTTTGGGCTATTTTTTTTTTACTTTTTTGGGCCATATATTAAAATGCGAATTTAGGTCTATTTGTCGACAAATGTGTATATTAGTAATATTTTTTTTTATCTGGCTTATGTGTTGGGCCTCATGTTAAAGTGTTTTTTTTTTTGTAACAATAAGAGTTTTTTTTTTTATATAATGGGTTTGTACGTTTGTGACCATAGATCAATTATTTTAAAGTTATTATTAGGTAGTCGAAATTTTATTCGCGGTATTTTTTTTTATCTGAATAAATCGACTTTTTGTAATATTTATTTTTTTCCTCTACTTGTGCATGCACAAAATTTAAAAAAAACAAAAAACAAAGAAATTTAAAAAAAATTTAAAAAAAAAAAACTAAAATCGGGCTGGCCCAAAATGAGAGCCCATTACTGTAGCAAGTGACCCACTGTCAAAACGACAGTGGATTTGTCACTCAATGTGTATATTAGTAATACCTTCTAACTTTGTTGGTTTTTTTTATTTTATTTTATGATTTTGTTTTTATTATAAATCTGTGAAACATAAAGTGTGAAACAAAAATTATAAAACTTACAAATTAAAAGTATTAAACTATTAAAAATATGAAACAGAAACTGAAAAAAATGTATTTTACTATAAAACTAAAGGGTCAAAAGGATGGAAGTTGTAGAAAATGTATTTTTGGTGAAACTGGAGGTATTAAAGGCTACTTTTATCCATCACCATTAAAAATATCCTCTCACCGAACACATCAGCGTCACATCATCTTTCTCTCCCCAACTTTTTACCCTCGCTCTTTCTCACACAATTCACTATTATCAGTCACCAGAACACTCACCGGACAAACCATTTAATTAAATATCCATTTTATATAAATATACATTACAAAATACCGCACATGCACTCACAAACTAATTAAATATTATAAAGTTAAACAATGCCCCAAAAGTTTGAAGCTCGCTTTCGTGAGCCAAATTAGAGCATCCTTACACGTGACTTTAGAGCCAAGTTAGAGCATCCTAAGACATATGGGACACCTAGGTTAAGATGGGATGGGCCAGGCTCGCCTTTAGTTTGGCTTTTAGCCCACAACGTATACAATATTAGATTAAACCTCGAGCCCGAGGTCGTCTTGTCTACCATTTCTAATACAAAGTTCCTATCACGTAACAACTGACACTTAAATTAAATGACCGACACTTTACTTGTTGGAATAACGTTTCTATTCCTAACAATCTCTCCCAAATGGGAGGTCATTCAAATTACATTTAAACTTTGACTTTCTTACTCCTTTGTGTCTTTGTCTTGAACTTTGTTATAGTAGACTTTGTTCCTTCGTGTTTTGTGATCTTTGATTTTTAGTCTTTATCTATTGACTTTGTATTATGATATTTTTAAATCTTTCCTTGCTTTGGATGCACTTAATAGAAGTGACGGGTACTTTTGTTGACGTTGATAGAGACCGGCACTATACATGTTTAATTACTTGTTGTTGTGTGCATCCTTGAATCTCTTTGTGCTTTAGACCAACACACTCATACTTTTCATTATCTTGAAAGCTAGTACTCCTCTTGTGGGGTTGACATACAATCTTTGTCTAATGATCTCCCCTGATATAACAGTCTTCATTTGAACATTGAGGAAGGTCTTTGACTTTGTAGATTCTGAGATCTCTTGATTTCTTGAATCTTTGAAGCTGATTTGTATGACTTTGAAGCTTGAGTATGAATATGTGGTAATAAGTCTGAAGATGATGGATCTGAGGTGGTTACGCCTTAAGTTACCTGCATGTATATGGGGTAGTAAATAAAATCAAATACAGAGGAATGTCTCATCCATCCTGTTGGATCCCACTCTAGATAGATCTTTACTGCCTGTTAAGGATGGTGATTAACCTATGTAATCACAAGCTAATCACAAGAGAGACTCTTGCTTTGAAAAGCTAATGTCTACGCGGAATATAGACACAACTAATAAGAAGAACATGACTAATAAAAACTAAAAGATCCTTCTATGGATTTCTATTAATTAACAAGGAGAAATGTGTTTTTTCTGGATCTGCCGATTTCCCTAAGCCGTAGGTTCTCTTTATAGTGGAGAAACCCTAATCAGCATTTACTAAAAACGCGTGAGATTGATATGCATGAATATCTTCCTTATTTAGCTCATGCATATCCTCATCTCTAACTAACTAAAATCTTATCCTGGAATAACTATTTGACTCTACCAGGACTAAGTATTCTACCAGCAGGAACTACATACCTGCCAGTAGGAACTACTACTCTACTAGTAGGAACTACATACCTACTGTAACACCCCCAAAATGGGTTGCAGCAGAATATGGGTTGGTGAGTGTTACTTCATAGATCAACAACACGAGATATGAGAACGACCTCTATATGAGTCATTTAAAATTGATACATTAGATTAAGTTTCTAGATAGATCTTCAAACTTGAACCTTGAGGATTGAAATATGAACTTGACAGCAACATCCAATCTGCTTGAGTCTTGACTTGAACACATGAAACGTCTGCACAAATCGGTATTTCTTCATACAAACACCGTGAAGAGACTAATGATAATGAGCAATTAACATTGAGCAGATCTTGTGTCAAACAGATTGGTCTTCATAGCCTTGGAACCGAACATCAAAAGTCTTGTTGAACTTGAACATTAAAAGGCAGCAACGTTGAAGAAGCAGCAGGAAAACTTGAACCAGCAACAGACTTTGGAACCACCTCAGCTACATGAGTAGATTTGATAAGCCTTTACCAAGTAGCTACTCACTCTTGGGCTAGCTAATTCTTTGGTGGAATCATGACATCACCCTGGTGAATTAGTAACCAGTCCAACTCTTAGAACATGAATCAATGGTGAATTGGAATACCCTAATGATTTTTGGCAAATCATCACAACCATAAACAGATTTTATATGTCTTTACCTGTAGCCGTTTGCTCAGGACTAGCCAACTCTTTGTTGTGAGAACAAGGTGAGTTGATTACCCTACAATTTTTAGCAAATTGTCAGCTATCAACGGATTTGTTAAGTCTTTACCAAAAGCCGTTTGCATTTGGACTAGCCAATCCTTTGGTTCCCAAGAAGGGCATTATCCATGGTGGATTGATGACCATTTCAACTCTCAGCAAAAGAAGCATGGGTGAGTTAAATACCCTATAGTTTTGAGCAAACTATTAAAGCTATCAACGGATTTGAGAGTCACACTAGAGCCATACCTTCATGGTGAATAAACTCTTTCTTGTCTGTGAGACATGGTGAGTTGAACACCATTTGTTGTGTGGTGGTTAACCAACCCCCAATTCTTGAAAAATTCTCTTTTTGTTCAAAATATGTTGCAATAAAACCAAGTAGCATGCCTAAACCTGTTCCCATAGCCAAAAGTTGGTGCACACTCAAAAATGTTTATCTCATACTGTGCCAAAGCTAATAAGTATAGAGGTTCTACATAAAAAACTTTATATATCAAAAATATATTTTAAATAGCAAAAAGATTTATGATATAGAATAAACTTAACAGTACCATTCATGAATTAGGACGCTTGGAATCAGAAATTTGTTTCTTGAGAAAGGCAATCAACTAAACCGTAGTGGTAAGTTCATTACCCATTGTTCCGTGACAAATCTCCAGCTGATGATCGAGCATCTTTTCGATAAATTTGATAGTGAGGGGATACTTCTTGTCCACAAACATATGTATAACCAGTCCACTCACTGTTTCCAACACATGAACACCAGAAAAAGAATATAGCTTCCAGTTTTGAATACTTTAGGTGTGTTGGTTCTTCCAAAAATCACTACCATCATTCACTTCAGGTGAATCCATCAAAATCTTAAGATCTCCCCAAAGAGCAAGACTAACTCCCTCAGCTTTCTTATCTTGATAAAACGTCATCACACGGCCATAAATCATCATCAAGTCTGCTCTTGTGACCAAGTGAAGGATTTCCCTAAGGCTTGTGAGGTACTTGCGAGAGTTGTCAAGTCTGTAGATATAACAACCCAAGAATTTTCATCAAATGCAAAACCTATTTTACTATTATCACAATTGTACGGGGAAATTTTTCGCTTTATTACATTACTTATATATCTCAGTATGTCATAACTAAAGTAAACGAGCTTACGCAACCTATCTATGGCCATCTTGTCTTCATATATGTCAAGCAAACATCACAATATGTCAAGTCAATATCATCATATCCTTATTACAAAGTACATTATTCCTATAATGTACCATTCACAACGTTATATCAAAACGGGCTCTAAACCATTATCATATACCTCCAAACCTTAATCTCATGGAAGGGTTAACCCCTAAAGTGAATATACAAGCTACTAAAGCATATTTACAAGTAATATGATATCTCATTTGAAATATAAAATCTCTTCAAGTCAAAGTACAAATCTCTAAAAGCTCAATGTACAAGTCATTAAGCATGATCTCTAAAATAGCCGTTTTACCTCCGTTTTCATTATAATTTCTTCACCACCACTTAAGCAAGCTACTACACTCAATATACAATGTGTAAACCCTAATTATTCTATTCATAAACTTTTATACACATTTTTACACTCACAACCCTAATACAAAACTCAGAAACCCTAACCCGAGCTAAATACTACACTATGACCTGTTTCTTAGCTTTTATCCATTGTAAACCCAAACCAACACTCAATTAAGTTGTAATAACTTATTTTACAATCATATCAATCCTATTCAATCATTATTTCATCATTACTCATCATTTTACTTCACTTGTACGTAAAACATATCCTAGAAACCCTAAATGTACCTAATTGGTTCATTTAACCCGTTTACTTGTTTTAAACCATTCTAATCCCAAATAACCAACCAAGGGCCATTGTAAACTCATAAAATAAGTTTACAATTCATCATCTATCATTTACCTGGCAATGTGCAAGAAATCAAAGCCTAGAAAACCTTAACGAATCCAGAAAACCCTAATTATGCCCTAATTATCATTTTGACCCGTTTTCTCAATTTCAACCCATTTTAACTAAATCCAATGATCAAACTTCATTAATAACACTTTATTTAAGCTTTATGATCTGTAATCCATCATTCCTAATCAAAAGTATGCAAAATATAAGCCAAGAAAGTCAAGAAAACCCTAAACGAGCCCTAGTTGAACCCGTACTCCCATTTCTTCAATTCTAATCCGTTTTAACCCAAACGAATTGCTAATCTTTGCTAATTACTTTATAATCCAAACTTAAAAACCTATTTTCTTCATTCCTTAAAATCTTTATAACAACAATGTTCCTTGTGTAAAAAAACATTTGAAGAACCCGTCGAACCCAAAATAGACCCGGTTTACTTCTATGACCATTTTGACCCCTCTAAATTGCTACCAAGTCCAAATAACCAATGTGAACCTCTTCTAGAATCCTTTAAGCAGCTTACCCACCTTCTTTAACAATTCCATGGTACAAAAATTGGCCACATCACTCCTTTGTCTCTCATTCTTAGCCGCGGCATACACATGGTGTTCCCACCATGTTCTTGCTAGTTTCTAGCCTATCCAACACATCCTCTAGCCCCTCCTCATCACCCTCTAGACCTTACACATGTCCTAACCAGATCACATAGCTTACCTTGGTCACCAAGATCATTTTACCTATAAATAGCAACCTAAACTCTTCATTTTTCTTCATCCCCCACTTCCTCCTCTATAACCCTTACATAGAAGCAATCCTTTGCTCTAATAGATCCTAAGTGATCTTAAGAAGGCTCAAGTACAGAAAGGAAGCAAAAGAAACCAAGAAACGAAGCCCGGGAGTCGTTACTCTAGCCGTACGAAGCCGAAAGTCCCGATTCTGACCCGTTTCCACCATTTTTGATCCTTGAAGCTCAAACCAGTTGATGAATGTTAGAACCTTCTGCTACTACACCCTTATAATGTTCATATGATCCTAAATATACTCTTGTTAAAGTTTCATAACTCAATTCATGCTCATTTTCCATTTTGATCCAAAACCGTACACCCGAAACCCTAATTTCGCGTTTTTCTTAAAACTAAATGTTATAATGATTAAATATTGTTATAATCTATCCTAGCATGCTTAACTAATGTTAAAATAACCACTTTATTGATTAATGAAGGAATTTGAACTTAAAACCCACGCGTTTACGTTTTGAAACCCTAATTTGACCCGTTTTACTTCCTAGCTTAACGAATCATTAAATTAAACTTGTGTTATGTTAAAACTTCATATTTTAGTTTATTATAACTTATAAATGTCTAATGAAATATTAAAATAAGCTTTGCATGGGCAAATTGGACATGTTTTGTAATTATAATCATGCAGGGTAATATATCGAACTTCCTAAAACTTATAACTAAAGGGGCTGATTATGTCATTTTATCAAAGTTATAAAACTAGAGGGATCGTATTATTCACTTTATCAAACTCCAAGGGTTAACTTGGATATATCAATAAAATTGAAGGAACCAAAGTCGTAAAAATGCAAACTCCAAAGGACCTAATTGCAATTTTCCAAACCCTAGGGTCTAAAATGTAACATTTTGAAAAAGTATAAAATCATGTTTAAAACCTTACCAGACATAACTGTAATAATCTTCCTCGTGCTTAACATTTCCCGATATTGATTAAAACACTTAAAAACCGATTATATCGTATCTCAATACTAGGGAGCTTCATATTAAGGAGATTTATCTTGGTATACGTGTCCTGACAGAGTTTGTTGGGTTACGATTTAAAGTCCCTAGCCCTCAAACGTTTACTGAATGACTTCGAAATATGATGGCCCCGAACGAGAAACAAAATAATTCTAAACTCTTCCCATCAAACTCATGAACTCTAAAACCAAAGTTCTAAAGTACACTCTTCCTAAGCACGTGACATATTCTACTCAGGTTGTGTGACGTGGCTGTTTACATATCATTTTTTTAGATCAAACATTCCCTGTTAAGAGTTGTTAAGGTCGTCAGCTTTCCCATTTCAGAATATTATTACATCTACCTACAGGTTGGAAGTTCATAACCTCGCACTTTACTCATTACATGTTTTATAAACCCCCTAGGGGGATACATGCTTATACAAACTCTTTTACATATCTACTCAATTTTATCTTATAACAATGTGATTACGTTCAAAGACTTATACATGCTTAAACCATTGAATACAAGTGTCCTTTAACAAGTTATATTCTAATCTGCTTAACCATTTATCACTAATGTCCTAAGTTACTTTTATGCCAAAAGTCCCTCATAGCCATGTGACCATTAATCACTTTCGAGGGAACGCAAATATGTGGATAGATCTATGGGATGACAGAATCCTGTTTGTGTTAGCCGATAGTTAACCAAACACAACTATATTTGAATTTCATAGGTATATGGCAATTACCTACACTGAGGCCATTATCTCTAATAATATATACATCATTTTGGTATATAAATACACTAATCAGTTTTGTGTGCCATGAGCGTAGACCAGACAGACATACTATTCCAGACAAGACCAAACAGATCCAAACAGGCAATACGGATAATACACTGTTTACTAATAATAATTGTATTCCGTTGCAGATTATTAACTACATAAACGGGTGTAAAATAACAATATCATTTTACATAATAATTGTGTTTAAACAATTATTACACTATGACTTATATTCAAACTGGTTATCAAACCTATGAATTTCACTCAACCTTTGTGTTGACCCTTTTTAGCATGTTTATCTCAGGTAATTAAGCAAGTTGCGGCACGGAGTGGCATGGGCTCGAAGATGGCTGAACTGTTATCATTCAAACATAATGTTTTAGATTTTGGACCACCCTGCATTTTGTAAAAACTCTGATTATAATCAAATAACTCTAAATTTTTCCTAACAACGTCCTCTTTTAAAAAGTGTTTCTAATGATTATGATTTGCTGTAATCCCCATGGAGTAATACCCCAGATTACTTCCACTGGCTATATTGTAAAAATGGGGTGTACAGATTGGTATCAGCGCCATGGTTATAGAGAACAAGGTCAAAAACCTTAACTATAACCACATTTCTTTTTCAGCCATCAAAGTCCTCCGTGCCACTACATTCCGGAACAAGTATGTAAATATACATATCTATTATACTATTACATAAATAACTTATGTTATTTACAACTAGGTTGTTAATAGAATGATATCTTCTCCCAACCACTCTACTTTCGATATTGAGGATGCTTTTTCCTCTATGAATATTCTTAACTATACTTTGGTCTCATCGGATTATTTCCCAGCTTCATTAGGAAGCAGTTCTTTTAAGTCTTCGGAAAACTCTATAGATAATATGATCCTACCAGTATTCTCATCTTTCTACCATAATCCTTGTTTGAAGGACATAAAAGCATTTTATGCTAAGGAATTACCTATTACATCACCAGATCCTATTACTCCACCATCTATTTTGACTCCATCTTCGGTATTACCACCATCACTACTATTTGATCCTCGATATTTCTTTATTCCTGAAGAGCTATTACCACCTAAGAAGCGAATTTGTTCCTCATCTTCTTCCTCAACTACGTTATCTAATTCATCCCAGAATCAAACCTATGATTTGGTATCACCATCTTCCTCAGTTTATACTCCTACCCTACCTCAGATATTTGAAATAGGAAAACGTCCAATTAAGACGTATTTGAAACATCATGAGAAACAAGTCAAAGATATCTTGAATTATTTAGACGAACTCTATCTTCACCGCATTGAGAGAATGGAAGAAGGATGTATAAATGGTAACGAACTAAAGACTGAACTCAAGAAAATCCGTACTATGATTATCAAACTTCAAAAGAAGCGGTTAGGGCAAAAGGATAAGATTACCTTTGCTCATTACAGAATTTCTGATCTTGAACGAATCATTGAGAAAATCCAAGCTCATCACCAAACAAATCAGGAAGATCTTTAAGATGTCATCTACCAGCTCAAAATCATCAAACTCTTAAACTAGTTATAGCTTTATCCTAAGCCACGGGATGTATGGTATAAATAAAGACGCTTGTCAAATCTTGACTATGTACAGTAAAAAGGCAAGTTATTTATAAAGGCAATCCCGTTATCTACCTTGTTGTTTCTAAAATACCACTTTATTCATCTCATCAATCATTCATCATCACCATTCATCATTCAACCGTCATTTGCATCATTATCTCCGTCTTTATGAATCATACCATAACCTCTAAATGCTTAAAAGTTCAAAAATAAGCATTATTATCATTTTGCTATATCAACCTTCCCTGGTTAAGATTGTGATAAGGTCATCAGCTTTCATTTTGGCATATTTATTACATCTACATATCAGGTGAAGTAAACAGGAAGTCAACATCCGAAACACAGCCATAACTTTGGATTCCATCCGCAACTAGATTTCTAATTTACTGCAGCCCGAGGAAGCACAGAACTGCTGCCATGGCAAGTGCTGTAAATCTTACGGAACTCCTGTAGTGAAAACGGGAAACTATAAAAACAAAGGAGTTTATCAGCGTTGAACCTTTCTAAAGCTTAATGGTACGGAAGGAGCCGGTAGGCCTTATTCGCTGGTTCGAACAAATCGAATCAGAATTCTCTCAAAGCAGAATTAGCTGAGGAAAAATAAAACACATTTTGCTAACTGGACTATAACTGATGATGCCTATCCTGCGTGGAATGTGCATATGCCCAACATGGGAATAGAGCAAGTCTATATCGAACCACCTGGACTGAGTTAAAAAGGCTTCTGACAAACAAGTATTGTCCCCGGACTGAGATCATAAAAAAGGAAGGAACTTTACAAACTGAGTTGGGTAAAGGGAAATGATCTTAAACCCTAGTATAAAGATTCTAAGAATTAACCACTTGTGTCCAAAACATGGTGCCAAACCAATGAGAAACTCTTGGATCTTTAATCGGAGGTCCTACCTAGAAGCATTGAAGAAACTTACTGCCTCGAAACCTCAAACTTTGGAAGGAAGCTATCACATATCCCAGAGTTAATAATCAGATAACTAAAACGCGATACTGTGCAAGAAACCGATGATCATAAACAAAATTTGGAAGAAAGAGAAAAAACACACTCGACAACAAACAACAACCTACCCCAAATACCATGAGAATAATAACCACTTCAACAATCGCAAAAATGACAACTACCAAAATAACCACAACAACCACAACCGTAATGATGATTACCACCACCAGCAGAATAGAAGACAAGAACATGTTAAGACTTATCCTTCCAAAAGATACCATGGAAACCTTCCTTTGTGTACAAAATGCACCCTGCATCACACAGGAGATTGACTGGTCAAGCGTCCAAACTAGCAACAAAGTGGGTCCATCTGCCCAGAGAAACTGCAGAGACAAAAGATCAACCGCTGAAAAAAACTCTTGAGGATATTCAAGTTCATCAGAATCTTCTTCACTCTGAAAACTCGATCAATTCAAGCTACAATCTTTGTTCAATATGATTATTTTTATCCCACTACAAGATACGTAACATAAGTAATCAACTCTTTTCCTAGGTAAAAGTTCGTATGTAAAGTTATCCATGGAATAAAAGTGATAATTCCGTTACATCTTGTTATCTGGTGGTATCAAAACTCGACATTATTTGTCAATTCTATCATGTTCAAACTTTGAATACTCTCCTCATATTTGCAACATAAATTTTCATCCTCGATTATATAGGCGTTAGTACAATCAACATCTCAATATTATCTAACCATTCATGATCATTTTCTACACATTACCATATCATGTTTTTATGCTTAGGTAAGATGATTTATGATCATCTTATTGAAATGAATTATAATACTTCTTTATTTGAATAAGGAAATTATAAATCCATGAACTATAAATTTATAAATTCTCAGTTACAAGGAGTTGGACGCTTCTTTTTGTAATTGACTAATTATAAATAAGTAGGCTTAAGTATATAACATATGTACAAACAAGTTTCTTTCAATCCATTTGTATAAACAATCCCTTAATCATTATCATTATTACCTTCATTTTCATTATTACCTTCATTATCTGTTTATTTCAAAAATCTGTATCTCACATGATTAGAAACACTCTCAAATTCATAATCATTCCTTGACATCACTCATTCCATGATCTTTGTATTCTAAAAAATTTCTATATTCTGTAACGTAATAACAAGGAAACACACAAGAAATCTAGCAATATCAAATGATTCAATCCACTAAGGTTATGAAGATTTTGATAAAGACTTGTGATAGCATTCTTATTTGATGTTGACTTTTAAAGGTTAATGAATAACGATTCCTTACGATCTGAGTAGCGCAACGTATTCCATCCACCCAGATCCTACCAGAATCTAAAAAAAATCTATTGATTGTCACCAAGAGGTATGATCTTGAAAATAAGTAAATGTGTGAAAGGAGGTAATTATAATTATGGTGTACAACATAATTATAAATGCATCACACACGTGGACTTGTGACCTTGATTAGCCTAACTTAAATTCATTCAATTCAACTTTAAATTAAATCTCGGGACGAGATTTCTGTAAGGGGTGGAGACTATAACAACCTAATAATTTTTCATCAATGCAAAACCTATTTACTATATCACAATTATAACGGGTAAAATTTTCGCTCTATTACCTTACTTGCATTATCAATATCCAGTATGTCATAACTAAAGTAAGACAACTCCGCAACCTATCCAATGAACAATCTTTCCTTATATATGTCAAGCAAACATCATAACATGTCAAGTCAATATCATAATATCATTATTACAAAGTACATTATTCCTATAATGTACCATTCACAACGTTATATCAAAACGGGCTTTAAACCGTTATCTTATACCTCTAAACCCTAATCTCATGGAAAGGTTAACATCTAAAATGAATGTACAAGGTACTAAAGCAAATGTACAAGCAATATAACATCTCATTTGAAATATAAAATCTCTTCAAGTCAAAGTACAAGTCTCTAAAAGCTAAATGTACAAGTCATTAAGCATGATCTCTAAAATAGCATTTACTCCATATTCATTCAAATTTCTTCCCATTACTGTGGCAAGCTACTACACTCAATATACAATGTGTAAACCCTAATTATTCTATTCATAAACTTTCATACATCTTTTTACACTCAAAACCCTAATTCAAAACCCTAAACCCTAAAACCGAGCTAGTTTCTAAACCATGACTTGTTTCTTGATTTTTATCCATTGTAAACCTAAACCAATACTTAAATAAGTTATAATAACATAAATTACAACATCCTCAATCATATTCCATTATCATTTCATCATTCTACCTCAATTATACAAGAAACAAATCCAGAAAACCTTAATTGTACCCTAATTATAATTTTGACCCGTTTACTCATTTTCAGACCATCTCATTCTCAAGTAAGCAACCAAGAGTCATTGTAAACCTATAAAATGAGTTTACAAACCTTTATCTATCATTAACAATCCTTTCTTCAACAATGCACGAGAATTACAAATCTTGAAAACCCTAAAAGCCTTATATGAACCCTAATTCCAAGACACGGCTTATTCTTTCAATTTCAACCTATTTTAACTTAAACCAACGACCAACCTTCATTGATAATACTTTATATAAGCCTTAGGATCTGTATTCCATCATTCCTAATCAAGAGTATGCAAAATATAAACCAAGAAAGTCAAGAAAACCTTAAACGTGCCCTAATTAAACCCGTGACCTCATTTCTTCAATTCTAATTCGTTTTAACTCAAACCAATTGCTAATCCTTGCTAATCCTTCCTATATCAGACCTTGGCTACATATATTAACTATCCTTAATCATTTATACATGAAATAAAGGCTTGAAAACTTATGAAACCCTAGTCGAACCCCAAAACAGCCTGAACTCCTTCACCATCAATTTTGACCCATTTTAAACCATTCCAAGTGCAAATAACTTATGTGAACCTCTTATAGAATCCCTTAAGTAGCTTAGTCACCTACTTACACCATTCCTTGGTAAAATATGAGAGCACATGGCCTCCCTTTTGGCTTACTTCAGCCGCGGCATCACCAAGACTAAAACACCTCACCAAAGCTACTTCCTAGCTTATACACCACATCTACTAGCTTCTCCACATCCCTACCTAGCTTGTACACATGCCCCATCTCAGATTTCAAGCATACCTTAAGACTTAAGGATCATATGACTATAAATAGGAACCTAAACTCTTCATTTTTCTTTATCCCCCACTTCCACCTCTATAACTGTAACACCCTCATTTTCATTTATATTAGCGGAAGGGTCCTTTGGGTGCTACGTATTAATTCAACAACTCAAGCATAGAAAACGACTCGAAAAGAGCCGTTTTAAAATACATTCATTTGAAATAAGAGTTTACATCATAGGTCCCAAATCATTTCATAATTCATACAACATTTTTGAAATATTCTTCGAATGACTTTTATTTAATGGGCCTTCAAAATATTTGGTTTTCCATAAGCGTTAACCAAAATCTCCATCGCTGAATTACCTTCAAGGACCTGAGATAAAACATACTAAAACGTCAACAATAATGTTGAGTGAATTCATAGAGTTTACATTTATAAACAATAAAATTCTTCCGAACACAAGTATCATTTCTCAAAATTTTTAGGATATAACGATGTGGATCAGACATCGTTATAGGGGGATTATTATAAGCCTCATGAATCGAACGTTACCATTTCAATAACAAATTTCCCACTAAACACCCTCCTATGAGTTATCTTATTCTCTATACAACGCATCGCATGTCATTTTTCCCGACACGAGACGATAGCTAGTCGTCACGAATTGGAGGTGGTAATCTCCAAATAGTACTATTCCTTGTATAAGCGTATGCCATTACCCGACAATTAACAATTCATGATTTATGTGGGTCTTTTGTCTAGCGAGTTAATTCCAACTTATAATAATAAATGCTACTAGCATACATTCAAGTCCCTTGTGTTTAATTTTTAAAAACAAGCATGTTATCTCCTCGCCGGAGTTTAATAAATCAATCAAATCTTAAAAATGAGAGGCTATGAACTCACTTGGTGATGTCGGACAAGAATATCGATGAATAAAAACTTCGGACGTAAGCGCGTCGATCAACCGAGACCTATACCAATTGTCTGGTCTTAGTTTCTAGCCGATAAAATTTAACGATGACTCATAAAATTAAATAAGTATGTAAATAAATACATGTATCTTATATGATGATCAAGAACCCAAATGATTTAAATTACTTCACACTTAGGTTTTTTTAGGTACTTAACTAAGTTTCTTATTTGCCATTTTTACGTCTTGTTGGTCCAATATATCCCAAAAAAGCAATAGGCCCATAAGTATCCATTAATGTATAAGTTGATATTATAAACCCAAGACAGGCCCTTAGCCCATTAATTAAGCCCAAATGGTTGGGCTTAAAGCCAAGCCAATATGTCAATTTAGTACAATGGCCTAGTGGCCCCAAATCAGGCCCTTATGGCCCATTTAATCCTGTAAATGATTCTTATTATAAATTTTCAAGGTTTCAAGGTCTGGACATTTTATTATCATAAGTTTAACTACGACTCCAAGAAGTGTCCTACCACCTCGGGTTTTAGGTGTAAAAACGTTTTTATTATTTTATAGTGTACGTGTAGACAAAAATTTTATATACGTTTAGAGTTTACGAAAATAGTGTATTTTAATAAACCGTAATGATATGAATTGAAAACTATACATCATTTTATTATCATATTTAAGTAATATTACAGATCAAGGTTACTTTTAATAATTATTTTAGTATACATATACTTTGATCAAATCACTACACTAAGGTCAAGCTTACAACTTTTGGACTGAAAACTCCACCTCACCATTTTTGATGCCATTTACAAACCATAATGAATTGGTTGATCATCCAATTGGTACAGAACCTACATGATTTTATCTAGGTCTCATAGTTTTAGGTTTTTAGCCAACCATTACTTAAGAAAATTTTTGTGCCACAGTATAGCATAGGTCAGAACTGATGACTGTATGTAAAAAGGTCATAACTTATTCAATATTACTTTCCATTGATATCCAATTAGCCATATGTTCATAACTCAATTCTCTACAACTTAGATAAATCAAATCAACCATTAAGCCAACCCAAAAATCCAGAACTTGCTGTTAACAACAGCCCTAAATTTTCAATGATTTCTAGCAAGATTTAATAATTGATTTAGTCATTTCTTACCTAGATCTATGCATGCATGTATCATTTTATTTCTTGATCATCATTTACAATACATGTACATACATAAAATGAAATCAAAATAAACTTAAACAAGTCTCATTAAATCTTTTTACCAAAGAAAAGTTGTAGACCAAGATCACTATGATCAACAAAGAACAAGCTTGAGAAGTGCTTCAACTCCAATCATAATCCCATCCAAAAAACATTTGATCACCATTTTTATTTAACCGAAAAAAAATGGGGGGGGGGGGGAAGAATAGGGGGGGGGGGGGGGGGGGGGGGGCAGTGCATGTCGTATATTTTTAAGTGGAATACGTAGGAATAACAAAGGAGGATTTGGAAAATATAAGTTGTTCGGATTGCATGTAATTTTTCCGGCGACCACGATGGTTTCCGGCAGCGGTGACCGGCGGCCGACGGCGACGGTGGCGGTTTCCGATGACCGGAAAAGTTTTCCGGTGGTGGTGGTGGAGCTAGAGAGAAAGTGTATGTTTTATTTATAAAAATGAAGGAAATGAGGAAGTAAACTTCTTATATATGTCTTGCACTAGTTTGGACTTTTGACAATAATAGTCCTCCCCTCTTTTCAAAAATTAGTTTTTGACACATGAACTTTTTACTTAAATAAAAATCAACTATCGTGGCTCAGGATTAAACTTCCAAGACCATTTTTATTTTCCGTTACACTTTTATTTTAACTTCTAACATTTAATAAAATGTGTACATTTTAAAACATCAGTTCGGCTCAAGACAAGGAACAAAGACGACGTTTGTAAAAATAATAAATTTCAAATTTCCATTCAAAATAAAATACGAAAGAATTATTTATGAAAAATAAAAATTTAAATGTTGATGTTTGTTATGAAAACTCACAAAATAAAACGAATGCAACAAAATTATTTCTACGACATTTTTGAAAATATAAACGTCGATGCCTTACGTAGAATTCGACGGTTCTTTGTAAACGTCGCATAATTTACGAATGTAAGCACTAATTCTCCCGGTTAGTCTTGAGTTCATATCTCAACATAAAAATGAAAATTATAATTAATACTCGAGAAATAAATAACGATCTAAAATTGAAGGATTGTCACAGCATTTCTCCCTAAAAGGGGATCTTCGTCCCTGAAGATCAATTCATCTTGTCGTTCGCTTCTTATTAAAATCAAAGAGATGAGGGTATTTCTTCTACATCTGATCCTCCCATTCCCAAGTATATTCCGGTCCACGAATCGGGTTCCATCGAATTTTAACTATAGGAATTCAACTTTGCTTAAGTTGCTTTACTTCTCTATCCATAATTTCAATGGGTTCTTTGATGAAATAAAACTTCTCGTCGATCCTTACTTCGTCAAGAGGAATAATAAGATCTTCATCCGATAGACACTTCTTCAAGTTCGAATCATGGAATGTATTGTAAACTCCTTGAAGCTCTCGGGGTAATTTCAGTTTATATGCCTCCGGACCGACTCTTGATAGAATCTTGAATGGTCCAATATAACGGGGACTTAACTTCCCACATTTTTCAAATTGTACAACACCTTTCCACGGTGATACTTTTAGCATAACTTTTCCACCCACCTCGAACTCCAAAGGTTTACGTCTCACACCCGCATAACTTTTCTGTCTACTACAAGTAGCCAATAATCGGTTCTTGATTTGCACAATCATTTTCGTCGTTTCATGAATCATTTCCGGTCTCGTGAGTTGGACATCTCCAACCTCACTCCAACATATTGGCGATCTACATTTCCTTTCGTATAAAGCTTCGAATGGTGCGACTTTAATACTAGCGTGATAAGTTGTTTATTGTATGAGAAATCACCTAAAGGTAAGTGTCTGTACTCCATCACTACCAAAGTCACTCACACAAGCACCATCATTTCATTCCAAGTCTGTATTGTTCTTTCACTTGACCATCAGTTTGAGGATGATAAGCAGTGCTCATATCCAAATTCATCCCTAATGACTTTTGAAAGGATCTCCAAAAATCCGAATGCAAAACGAGGGTCTAGGTCCGAAATAATCGACACGGGTACCTCGTGCCTACGAACAATCTCCTTCAAATAAAATCGAGTAAGCCTCTCCATTTTAAACATCTCATTCATTGGAATCAAGTAAGTAGATTTAGTCAATCAGTCATAATGACCCAAACTGAGTCATATCCAGGTGACATTCTTTGAAGCTTTGAAATGAAATCCATTATTATTCTCTCCTACTTCTAAACAGGGATTTCAGGTTGTTGTAGTAATCCTGATGGCTTTTGATGTTTGGCTTTGACTTTAGCACAAGTTAAGCACTTATTGACATAAGTCGCAATGTCAGCCTTCATACTCGGCCACCAGTATAACTTCTTCAAATCATGGTACATTTTGTCTGATCCAGGATGAATGGAATATTTTGATTTATGAGATTCCAACATGATTAGGTCTCTCAATCCTCCAAATAATGGTAACCATATTCGTCCTTTACGACACTTCGTACCATTGGACCTAACTTCAAATGGCTCTCCTTCGCCAAGAAATCCTTCGGCTCCAATATTCCCCTTCTTGCACGCTTCAACTTGTGCATTTCAAATTTGTTCGGTAAATAAAATTATAGCACATCACAACCAAAGCACCGCCACTCGAATCCGTCTCCATTATCCTTCATGCTCAACGCATCAGTGACAACATTCGCCTTCTCTGAGTGATAACCGATAACACAATCATAATTACTCAAAGGGTCAATCCACCTACGATGCCTCATGTTTAGCTCTTTCTGATCTAAAATATATCGTAGGCTTTTGTGATCGGTGAATACCGTACACGTAGTGCCGTACAAATAATATCTCCATAGTCGAATAGCAAAAACCACCGCTCCCAATTCCAAGTCATGGGTCGTGAGTAGTTTCCTCACCTTTCTAAGTTGTCTAGAGGTGTACGCAATCACCTTTTCTCATTGCATCAAAATAGCTCCAAATCCTTTAAGGGATGCATCACAATACACAACAAAGTCTTCGTTTCCTTCGGGTAGTGATAATATTAGCGCACTACACAATTTTAGCTTCAATGTTTAAAATGCCTCCTCTTCGTCATCGCCCCCACACAACGGCATTATTTTCTGAGTTGGGTTTAGTTAATGGTTTGGATATTAGAGATAACTCCTTAATAAACCTTCGATAATAACCAGCCAAACCTAAAAATTGTCGCACTTCCGTTGGTGTAATCGGTGCAGCCCAATTTTTAATGGCTTCGATCTTCGCATGATCAACATGAACTCCACTATTATCAATCACATGGCCAAGGAATTGCACGGAATCAAGCTAAAAATCACACTTTGAAAATCTTAGCCGACACGTTTCGGCCCTTAGCAAATTTTAAGATAGTCTTCAAATTGTTTAACATGGTTCTTCTTTATTTTTAGAATAAATCAGAATGTCATAAATGAATACGATTACGAACTTATCAAGATACGGCTTGCACACGCGATTCATCAAATCCATGAATATTGCAGGTGCATTGGTCAGTCCTAAAGGCATTACTTGAAACTCATAATGTCCATAACGAGTTCTAAACGCTGTAATTGGAATGTCTTCCTCGCGGATACGAAGCTGATTGGTATACCAAGACGTAATTCAATCTTCGTAAAAATACTAGAACCTTGCAGCTGATCAAATAAGTCATCAATCCTCGGTAATGGATATCGATTCTTGATCGTTAACCTGTTCAGTTCTCGGTAATCAATGCATATTTTGAACGATCCATCCTTCTTCTTTACAAACAATACTGGAGCTCCCCACGGTGACGAGCTCGGTCGAATAAAACCTTTCTCCAACAACTCTTTTGATAGTTGCATGGAAACACCTTCATTCGGCTGTGTGCTAAATGATATGGGCACGGCCACAGGTGCAGCACCAAGGATAAGATCAATACGGAACTCAACTTGCCTAGGTGGCAGAAGTCCAGGTAAATCTTCAGGAAATACCTTGGGAAAATCTCGGATAATAGGAATATCTTCTAATCGTTTCTCCTTCGATTCTTGTTCAGTTACTTGAGCTAAGAATAGCTCACAACCCTTCTCGATATACTTTTGGGCCTTAATGCAAGAAACGATCTTCAATCGAGAATTATTTCTATCGCCTTCGATAACCAACGTCTTACCTTCTAGGGAAATCCTAACTTTTTTCTCTCCACACAAAATAGCAGCATCATATCATGATAACCAATCCATCCCAATAATGATATCTAAACTTCCTAGTTTAATAACCATTAAATCGATTGGAAAAGAACAGTTTAAAAGATTAAGTGTACACCCTTTTCACACATTATTGGTACTTACTACTTCTCCATCGGTCAATTCGACTTCATAGCTAGGAATAACTCATAACCTTTCTCGAATCAAAGGAATCAAGAGACAGAGTTAGCAATAAAAGAGCAAAGTTAACGCGTGATTTACACGGGCAAATTTTGAGTCAAAAGAAAGGCTAATACCATAATGGATATGCATAAACCCTATACTTTCCTGATTCGTTATTCACCTTTGAACGCATCTCGGAATTTTACCCACGTTACTCAAAGGAGGATTAGTCGAAAAGAAAGGATAGGAACGTCGAAACTTTAAGTCGGGTATTAATAGTCGATAAATAGATAAGTGTCCAAAGAATTTCATGACGAAAGAAAGGAAATAAGAAGTAGATAACAATTGTCAAGTAAGACCGCATCTACAGATGGGTAATTTGATTGGGAAAAGGATAAGGGTACATATGCAGATGTCCCTACTTGTACCACTTGCAAACCATACAAAATCTTGATTTTTCAGAATTACAGTTAAAATTTGATCTTTATCAAAATCTTACGATGACTACTATTCAACCTTGCATGGCCCCTTCTAAATTATACGTAGGTGCACGACTATGTATAATTTAGGAATAGCAATGCAATGCTCAGTTCGTCAAACTAATGTCATCATATTTAAATGTATAATCATGCCTAATTAAAATAAAATCAAAAATGATTTATAGAACCGTTCATAGTATGGAAAGTAATTTAATTACAAGATGTTTAATAAATAAATTTTTTGTGATACAACTATTTAAATTCTCAATTAAAATAACTCATAAAATGATGACAATTTAATTTTTCTCAGGTGATATTAAATTAACTTATTCAACAATAAGTGGTTTGCATGAACGTAGTAAAGAGTGGTTCACAAAATGAATGGGTGAAATGATTACAATATGATAGGAAAAGAAGTTAGAACACAATTCAAACCATAATGAGTATTCATTCAATGATTGCATCAAACAATAGGAACAGTTAAAAGAAACAAGAAAAGAAAGATAACAACGACACAACATAGAATTAGAACCAAAAGATAGTCATTTCATTAATCACCAATAAGTTACAAGATTCATTGTCAAACATCAATGCACCATCAAAGCTACACAACTTCAAAAGACTAGTCCTGCTAACTGACATCGCAGTTTAGTTAGTGATTTACAAAAGATACTATAATTGATAAACTAATCTAATAAGAGTCACTAGGTGGTCCACGTGGCTTCTGAAGGTCCCATCTGGTCCATCAGAAGAAGATTTCTTTGATTTCTTTCTCGGACGCTCGGTATCCTCCTCATCAGATGGAGGCTTCGGAACAGCCCCAATACGAACCATATCTAAATAAAACCTCTTGTTCCACACTTGGGACTCGTGTAAACTCCTCTCAGCAATATCACGCTCCATACGAGCCCACGCTAACCTAATCTCAGCCTCAACCAACTTCTTCGTTGAAGTAGCATTCTCCCCGCTCTCTAACACCTTCAACCTCTCTAAAACATCACCCAAAACATGCTCAACGTTTCCCAAATCCTGATCAAGTATCTCTCTCTCTTTTTCTCCGATCTTATTCTTTGATTTCAGAAGAGCAATCTCAGTTTGGCATTTGCCCAACTCAGCTTCCATGACTCTAGATCATGTATGGGACGCCTATAAATCACGTCTCAATGCCCAAGGTGCCAATCCACCGACATAAGATGAGTCATGAGCAGAAGATGACTCTCCTACCTCAAGTACACCCCTCGGAAAGTCACAAACAGCATAAGACCTTTGGGTAATAGTCCCAAAAGTATCCTTAGGTGCAACATTGGCCTCCTCGTCCTCTAACTCAGAATCGGATGATACAAAAAACATATGACCTTCGCATATGGTAGGCTCAGAATAGATGAACACACCTCCGTGGCAGGTTTTGACACCCTCACCTTATACAGTGAATTATCACTAGCATCGTCATCGAGCTCAATCTCAACATCCATGTCTCATAATCCACATTATTAACACCTTCATTTACACACATCATCTCCTCTAACCACTAATCATAACACCAGGCTATGTGTGGTCCAACATGTGGGTAAATTGAATTCACAAGCCCATTTTTCAGTTTCTGGTTTCTCTTCCTGGTTTTCTTCATCATCACCATCATAATCAACTAAATTCAAATGTCGTCGGGAATGTCAACCATTACAATAGGGAATCATGGGCTTCCACAACGTGGTTCGGACGGGGGGGGGGGGGGGGGGGTTGGGAATAACTGGGTTTTCTTCAGGAATAGCTTCGTTTGGTTCGTTAGGGGGGTTATGGTTCTTCATGACAATCCGCGTCGTATAAATATCTCGTATTAGTATTAAAATAATCACATAATCAACATTTATATTCAAAATAAATGAAAATCTCATATTACAACATATATATTTTTCCATATATATATCGATAAATAAATCCTTCTCATTCTTGTCCCATCGGTAATTCGGAGATTTCTATTGCACCGTTATAGTCAAAAGATTTCAAAAATTCTTTCGTTCATTTTTCTTTTTGAAAATCTTTTGTTCTCTATAACTTAAGCTCTGATACCAATCTGTAACACCCTCATTTTCATTTATATCAGCGGAAGGGTCCTTTGGGTGCTACATATTAATTCAACAACTCAAGCATAGAAAATGACTCGAAAAGAGACGTTTTAAAATACATTCATTCGAAATAAGAGTTTACATCATAGGTCCCAAATCATTTCATAATTCATACAACATTTTTGAAATATTCTTCGAATGACTTTTATTTAAGATGGCGCTTCAAATATATTGGAGTTTTCCATAAGCTTAACTAAATCTCCATCGCTGAATTACATTTAAAGACCTGAGATAAAACATGCTAAAACATCAACAATAATGTTGAGTGAATTCATAGAGTTTACAATTATAAACAATAAAATTCTTCCGAACACAAGTATCATTTCTCAAAAATTTTAGGATATAATGATGTGGATCAGACATCGTTATAGGGGGATTATTATAAGCCTCATGAATCGAACGTTACCATTTCATAAAAGTGCCCACTATACACCCTCGCTATGAGTGTATCTTATTCTCTATACAACGCATCCGTAGTGTCATTTTCCCGACACGAGACGATAGCTAGTCGTCACGGATTGGAGGTGGTAATCTCCAAATAGTACTATTCCTTGTATAAGCGTATGCCATTACCCGACAATTAACAATTCATGATTTCCGCGGGTCTTTTGTCTAGCGAGTTAATTCCAACTTATAATAATCAAGGCTACTAGCATACATTCAAGTCCCTTGTGTTCAATTTTTAAAAACAAGCATGTTATCTCCCTCGCGGGTTTATAAATCAATTCAAATATTAAAATGCGAGGCTATGAACTCACTTGGTGATGTCGGACGAGAATATCGATGAATAAAAACTTCGGACGTAAGCGCGTCGATCAACCGAGACCTATACCAATTGTAATGGGTCTTAGGTTTCTAGCCGATAAAATTAACGATGACTCGTAAAATAAATAAGTATGTATATATATATACATGTATCTTATATGATGATCATGACCCAAATGATTTAATTACTTCACACTTATGTTTTTTTAGGTTCTTAATCCCAAAAAGCCAAATAGGCCCAGAAGTAAGTCCATTAAATGTTTAAGTTGATATTATTAACCCAAGACCAGGTCTTAGCCCATTAATTAAGCCCAAATAGGTTGGGCTTAAAGCCAAGTCCAATATGTCCATTTTAATACATTGGGCCTAGTGGCCCAATCAGGCCTTATGGCCTATTTAAGCTTGTAAATGAGTCTTATTATAATTTTCAGGTTCGCACGACGGGACATTTTATGTCTCAGTAGTTAACTTTAAAGACTCCCAATGAGTGGGTCCTACCACCTCGGGTTTAGTTGTAAAAACTTTTATCATTTAGAGTTTTCGTGGTAGACGTAAAATTTTATATATGTTTAGGTTTACGAAAATAGTCGTATTTTAATAACCGTAAATGATATAATTGAAAACTTTAAATCCTTAGTTTCATATTTAAGTATATATTACAGATCCAAGGTTACTTTTATACTTATTTTAAGTATACATATACTTATGATCAAATCACTACACAAAGGTCAAGCTATAACTTTGGACTGAAAACTCACATTCACCATTTTTGATGCCATTTACAAACCATAATGAATTGGTTGATCATCCAATTGGTATAGAACCTACATGATTTTATCTAGGTCTTATAGTCTTAGGTTTTTAACCAACTCAGTACATAAGTATGACTTTTTGTGCCATATGTATAGCAAGGTCAGAACTGATGTCTTTTGGTAAAATGGTCATAACTTATTCAATTTTTACTTTCTATTGAGTATCCAATTAGCCATATGTTCATAACTCAATTCTCTACAACTTAGATAAATCAAATCAACCATTAAGCCAACCCAAAAATCCTGAAACTCGCAGTTAAACCACAGCCTTAAATAGTTCATGATTTTCTAGCAAGAATTGAATAATTTGATTTAGTCATTCCTTACCTAGAACTAATGCAAGCATGTATCCTTTTATTTCTTGAACATCAATTTAAAATACATGTACAAACATAAAATGAAAACAAAAAATAAACTTAAACAAGTCTCATTAAATCTTTTACCATAAGAAAAGTGTAGACAAGATCACAATGATCAAAACAAGAACAAGCTTGATGAAGGCTTCAACTCCAAGCTTAATCTCCACCCAAATTACTTTTGATCACCATTTTATTTACCCATTGCATGTCGTATATTTTTAGTGGAAAACGTAGGAAATAACGAGGTTATTCGGAAAATATAAGTTGTTCGGATTGCATGTAATTTTTCCGGCGAACACGCGAATTTACGCAGCGGTTCCCGGGGTCGGCCGACGAGCGGTCGGTGGAGGTTTCCGATGACGGAAAAGTTTTTTCTGGTGGTGGTGGAGGACTTAGAGAGAAAGTGTGGTGTTTTATATTTATTAAAATGAATGAAAAGAGGAAGTAAAACTACCTTATATATTCTTGCACTATTTTGGACATTTTGACAATAATAGTCCTCCCCTCTTTTCAAAAATTAGTTTTTGACACATGAACTTTTTACTTAAATAAGAATCAACTATAGTGGCTCGGGATTAAACTTCCAAGACCATTTTTATTTTCCGTTACACTTTTATTTTAACTTCTAACATTTAATAAAATGTGTACATTTTAAAATTTCAGTTCGGCTCAAGACAAGGAACAAAGACGACGTTTGTAAAAATAATAAATTTTAAATTTCCATTCGAAATAAAATACAAAATAATTATTTATGACAAATAAAATTTTAAATGTCGACGTTTGTTAAGAAAACTCACAAAATAAAACGAATGCAACAAAATTATTTCTACGGCATTTTTGAAAATATAAACGTCTATGCCTTACGTAGAATTCGCCGGTTCTTTGTAAACGTCGCATAATTTACGAATGTAAGCACTAATCTCCCGGTTAGTCGTGAGTTCATATCTCAACATAAAAATGAAAATTATAATTAATACTCGAGAAATAAATAACGATTTAAAATTGACGGATTGTCACAATAACCCTTACATAGAATCAATCCTTTGCTCTAATATATCCTAACTGATCTTAAGAAGGCTCAAGTTCAGAAATGAAGCAAAAGAAACCAAGAAACGAAGCCCGGGAGTCGTTATTCTAGGCGTACGAAGCCGAAAGTCCCGATTCTGACCCGTTTCTAAGCTATAAGCTCAAACCAGGTTCTCTAAGCTTATGTTCTGCTTTCATAACGTCATAATGTTCATATGATCTTGCTAAAATTATAATATAAAGCTTTGAACTCAAAAACCTAAGTGTTATGCCTTTTTGATCCAAAACCGTACACCCGAAACCCTAATTTCATGTTTTTACTTAAACTATGAGCTAAACTTGTAAACTATTGTTATAATCTATCCTAATAAGCTTATATAATTTTAAAGTAAGTGCTTTGTTAAGTCATGAAAGAATTTAATCATAAAACCCGCGCGTTTTCATTTTAAAACCCTATATATCCCTGTTTAACTTCCTTAGCTTTAACGAATCGTTAAATGTAAACTTTTGTTAGATTAAAACTTCATATTGTAGTTTATTATAACTTATAAATATCTATTTAAATGTTAAAATAAGCTTGCATGGCAATTCGGACATGTTTTGTAATTATAATCCATGCAAGGGGTATATATAGTAAATTTTAGAAACTTATAACTAAAAGGACTAAAAGTGTCATTTTATCAAAGTTATATCTATAGGGGTCTATTATGTCACTTTTTAAATTCCAATGTTTACTTGGTTTATCTTTCAAAATTGAAGGACCAAAGTCGTAAAAATGCAAACCCTAGGGGTCTACTTGCAATTTTCCAAACCCAGGGTCTAAAATGTAACATTTTGAAAAAGTATAAAAACACATTCAAAACATTACTAGACATAACTTTAATTAACGCTTGACGTGCTTAACATTTCTAGATATTGAATAAAACGCTTAAAACCGATCATCCGGAAGCTATATTGTACCACAATACTAGGGAGCTTCATATTAAGAGGTTTCATCTTGGTATTACGTTCTGACTGAGTTGTTGGGTTTACAATTTAAAGTGCCCTAGCTCCTCAAACGTTTACTGAATGACTTCTGAATTATGATGGCCCGAACGGTGATACAATAATTCCAAACTCTTCAATCAAACTCATAACTCTTAAAACTAAAGTTCTAGAGTACAATCTTCCTAAAACTCAACATATTTACTTAGGTTGCGTGACGTGGCTATTTATTATCATTTTACTATATCAACCTTCCCTAGTTAAGATTGTGATAAGGTCATCAGCTTTCATTTTGGCATATTTATTACATCTACATATCAGGTGAAGTTCATAACCTCGCCTTTACTTATTTATATGTTTTATAAACCCGCGAGGGGGATACATGCTTGTTACAAACTCTTTTACATACTCATTAAACTATAACAATGTGATTACTTTTCAAAGCACACTAATGAATTCCTAATCTTCAATATCTTATAAACCCGTGACACCTACTATACAATCAGATGCAAGTGTTATGCTAAACTATATGCTATCCTGATATATTATTGCCTAGGTACATGGAAATATATATTTGGGTAGTATCTCCCATATCTTCTTTAGTTCTCTTTAGGGTGGGGGGGTTAATATCTCCCAGTATCTCTTTAGGGTAATATCTCCTAATATTATCTTTGTGGTAATATCTCCCAATGTCTATTTGGGTAGTATCTCCTAATATCTCTTTATCTCTTTATGTGATTCATAAGTTTAGGGTGATAATACTGTTTACTATGACAATAATGTTCTTAATAACAATTATTCCTGCAATACCAACATTTCTAATGATGATAACTTGTATTTAACTATTACATTTCAAACCTATGAATTTCACTCAACCTTTGTGTTGACCCTTTTTAGCATGTTTATCTCAGGTAATTGAGCAAGTTGTGGTACGGAGTGGCATGGACTCGAAGGTGGCTGAACTGTTATCATTCAAACATGATGTTTTAGATTTTGGGACCTGCATTTTGTAAAAACTCTAAATATAATGAATGATAACTAAATTTTTCCAACAACGTCTCTTTTAAAGTTGTTTTCTATGATTATGATTGTTGTATCCATGAAGTAATACCCCAGATTATCTTCCGCTGCTATATTGTAAAAATGGAGGTGTTACACAATCGGAGCTCTTTTGTTTTGTTTATGCCTTCGGCTTAAGGTTCTTTCTGGTTTAGATAATGGTGTAAGAAGTTCACTATTAGAAGAACGCGTATGCATCCAAAGTCAACTGCCTAGGAGGGGTACGATGAGTAAGAGAACGAAATTCGAATCAAACAAAATGAATTTGTTTTCTAAGCAGATAAGTGCGGTGCACAAAGGAATTTGTGCAGCGTACTTGGTTTGAATTTAATAAATTTTATAAAAACAGCTAGGGAATTCATAAAAACTTTTTAATTTTAATTCAGAGAAAAGTATGATGTTTTAAGAGAAAACGTCATGGAGTGGGTAAGTATGACGTACTTACAAGTAAGTACGGCGGGTTCATGAACGAGAACTGGGGATTTTCATTCTGGAATGGGTTTGAAAGTTTCTGGGTGATTTTTGTCGTTTGAAGGTTCTGTATTGCTACAAATTTATGTTAATTTAAAGTTCTTGTAACCTTTTAGGAAAAACGTTATGTTTTGCAGGAAGTGTCGCGTACTTAGAAATAAGTACGTTGGGTTCTTGGTTCTGGATAAAAGTGCGGCACACTTAGGGGTGAGTGTGGTGCACTTTCTGCAATAGAAGTCACATAAGGTGTGCAGATTACTGGTTTTCAAGGGAAAAGTAATTACGATTCATTTTAAACACTTAGAAATGATTATGGAACATAATAAAGTCCCCGGCGGCGGCGCCAAAAACTTTGATGTGTTGTAAAAGTTTTAAATTTATAATACTAGTTTTACTAATTTTAAACTAACACATGGGTAAAGTATAATCCACATATGTAGTATAAATCTTTTAGGTAATACCAGGTCATTCACATAGACTTGTTTATGTTCCAATAACCTCATATTTAAAACAAACAATAATAACTTTTTCAAGCAACTAGCAAATAAGAAATAACGAGCAATTTAATAGTAATGAGACATGACTACTTGGATAGTTCATATAATTCAATAACAATGTTAAATGATCTGATCTTAATTTGTTTATAATTCATAAAAGGCTTTTTTCGTCAAAAGAGCTTTTCCACAAATTATCCGTTTAACCTAAGACTTATATTTGATTGACTAGGAAAGTGTTTCCACCAATTAACCAAGTCACTATTACACCAAATCTATATTTTTTATTCATAGACAAATCTTTAAAACCATATACTACAAAACGGGTCTTTCGACCTATACCGTTATGCACACACAATCAAGATCGATAAACAAAGTTTATAAGATTAAGCACAGTAGGATTTTAACATAAACATAGGATTAACAAGATGATAACACAAACCAAATATTATTTTATTATATAAACATCTCTGAGTAGTCACAACAGAATTAGCCTCTCATGGCTACGAAATTTATAATAACATAAATAAAGTGAGATAGAAATAACCACATACAACTAATTGGAATGATATATGGATTACACTAGTGTCACAAGTTCACTGAGAAATTCAATAAACCAATTGTACACCCTTTATTTTAATCCTATCTATACCAGCCTTCTTGATGTTATTCCTATAAAATCGACGCCTAAACATAGGTGATTGATGATGATGATTTGACAGATGGTTGTTATGAAATGGCTAAGAGGTGTCCTCTATTTATAGGTTGATTAGGGGTCGAAGTGCGGCATACTTCATAGAAAGTGCGGCGTTGATAACATCAAATACTCTATACCTTTTTGTATCAAAATCCCTCATAAAATGTTCATAATTGTCTATTTATGGTTAGAATATGTACTTAATCGCCATATATTTCATTTACAGGGAAGCATGAACGTTGGAACAGAAAGACACAGGAATTAGACGGATAAAGTGAAGAAATTATGCTGCCAAGACAAAACTACGGTGTAGTTACCACACTGAACTGTGCCGTAGTTCAAATGAAGACCCAAGCCTGCTTAGAAGCAACTACGGTGTAGTTACCCCATAGGGACTACGCCGTAGTTATCAAGAGTTACCAAAAGAATACATGTCTAGTCACAACTACGGCGTAGTTGGCCGCTTTAACTATGCCATAACTACTTTAAGCCTACATTTGGAAAGTCTGAATCAGCATAACTACGGCGTAGTTTTGCAACCCCTCAAACGCAATAGGTGAAGATAATGCATACACTAAGGTAAGAAAAAATAAGGAAACTAAGAAAAGGATAGATACAACGAAATAAGTAATAAATTTGCAAAAATTACAATATAAAAACAAAACCAAGAAAGAAGAGAACGACGCCTCAAAGAAAAAACAATATAAAAGAATTAGAGCATCATCCCTATACCGAAGAAACTAAAAGAACCAACCAATTCGATTCATCGACATGACAAAAGAGCAAAGAAATAGCAAATAATATATCAAACAAACAGCCATGCAACCACGGGGCAAGAAAAAAAAAACGAACCCATCTTTCGCCCCACGAACTCCACACAGGCAAATCCAAAAAAACTCAGCTGCAGAGCACACCCTAACCCTCAGAGACGAACAGCACTCTCACCCCCATGCCCCCCCAGCCGCACCAACTGACCTAACCACATCTGCCCTCTCAGCTCTGCACAACCGTGCAAAAAGCACACCCTCGCCACCCCACCCCAATACCCCCCAAAACGCCCTGCCCCCCAACAACACTTCTCAACAACCCCCCATCCCCCGCCCCTCACCGCTCTCCCCCCTCTCGCCCGTAACCCTCCCCCCCTCCCCCTTCCTATCTGCCACACAGCATCGCGCCCCATCCCCCCTCCCACACCAAGGTCCCCGCCCTCACCTCTCCCCGACCCCTCTGCGCATCAGCATAACTACGGCGTAGTTTGCACCCTCAACTACGCCTTAGTTGAGTCAAAAATTATTAATAAAGGCCCAATCTCAGCTCATTCGTACCATTCACTCATAGGAGAGTTTTAGAGATCTTCTAGGGCTTCCAAGGAAGGAAAAATTCGGCTCCACCACTCACTAGTCTAAGGGAGAAATCATTTACTAATTTCTTGTATTAATCAGTCATCACAGATTCTATAAGACCATAATGTTTTCTCAATTAAAGAGTTCTTTCATTATCACTTGTGTTATTAGTAGTAGGAGTGCCTAAGCACCTTAAGTGCTAGCCTTGTTATAATTTTGTTATGGTTTTGATGCTTGTTTCCTGTTAAATTATCGTTTATAGGATATCCTTATTACCTGTTGCATGATTCCTGAGTTTTGATAGTATTGATGCTAGGCTAGATCCTGTTAGAGCTTATAGTAGACTTACCTGTTGAATTAAGGGTTAAATAGGTACTAGGGATAGGTTGACAATTGTCCTTACTGTAGGGATTGCTCATATCGCCGCCTACAGTAAGATAGATACTTATAAAACTCAAGAAACTCTTCCAGGAGGGTTTATAGCCAAGAAGTGGGATTATTGGCATTAGATAGGTCATTAGGATAGTTAGGGGTTAATCACCGTAGACTGGATACTCACCCTTCGTGTCTAACGGGGACCTAACATCATAGGATACATAGGACAGGGTTTGATGCTCAATCGGGTCTGTCGACATTAGAACCACCATAAGCGATAAGTAGACATTCCACTAGGAAACATTATCTTAACTATAACAAAAGAGTAACTATGCTAGTACTATTTTCTCCCTGATCAATTCTCGTATTTTAATTATGTGTTTTATTTACTTCAATTTTGTTAAAATCATATTCAACCATTTTAATCTGTGACCTATTCAAATTGAGACTAAAACACTTAGCTCTTAGGACAACCTCGGATTTACCAATCCTATACTACACACAATCTTGTTCTCTACCCGTTAGTGCATTGTAGACCATAGGTAATCGAGTTTTATAAATTTAAAACTTGTAAAATGAATTTTCATGATTCTTACGCATCAAGTTTTTGGCGCCGCTGTCGGGAGCTAAAATTAGTTTATAATTTGAATTCTTGTATTTGTTTGTTTAAGTTTTAAGAACTAATTTTTTGCTATTCTTAATTTCAGGAAACAAGATGGGTGACTTCGACATCAACACACTTACGATGGAGTAGTATTTTGCATTGACTCGTAGAAACCAGGCAGCGGGCATGGTTAAACTTGAAATCAGAGGCAATGTCAATTTTGAGATCAAGAGTCAATTCATGAGGGAATTGAGAGAAGACGCCTTCTTAAGGAACAAAAACGACGATGCTTATGAACACGTTGAAAGGATTTTGGACAGTGTCAGTTTGTTCAACATTCTAGGAGTCAAACATGACACAATCATGTTGCGTGTATTTTCAATCACCCTCATCGGAGCTGCAAAGAGATGGGTAGACAGACTATCTCAAGGAACAATCGACACTTGGGATTTGCTCAAAAAGGCTTTCATTCAAAGGTATTATCCTCAGTCTAAAATGGCAAAGCAGCTTGAGGAAATTCATAACCTCAAGCAAGAAGGTGAAGAGACATTGTACTAAGCTTGGGCAAGGTACAATGACCTGATGTACAAGTGCCCAAAACATGATCTAAACAGCCACTAGAGGGTCAACATCTTCTACAAAGGGTTAGACACCATGACTCGCCAATTATTGGATTTGCAGGGACCGATACCGAATAAGACACCTGCCCAGGCATTAGAAGCAATCCAAACCATGGCTGATCATTTAAAGAAATGGCACGACGGGTCAACAAGAAGGAAAGTAAGCAATGGTAGCTCAGATGGAATTGCAGCTATTACAAATAAATTGGATAGTCTAGGGAGAGATATGAAGAAGCTAAAGGAGAATGTGCATGATATCCAAGTAAGATGTGAAAACTGCATAGGAGCTCACCTTAACAAGGAATGTCCAATTCATGAAGAGGTCAAAAGCATTGAGGAAGTCAAGTACGAAGAGTTTGGACGAACCTTTCCAAATAATCGTGGGAATGGTGCTAGATATCATGTAGGTCCACCAGGGTACTACATACGTCTCGATAATCGCCCACCTTTTGTTGAAAAGAAACTAAGCCTCGAGGAACTAATGAACAAGCACATTGAGGAGTCAACACGAAAAAGAACCAAAACGGAAGACTGGATGAAGAAGCTTCAGGAGAGCACAGATTTAAAGACAAGAAACCAAAATGCTTCATTAAAGAATTTGGAAACACAAATTGAGCAGTTGGCAAAGGATTATCAAGCAAAGGATGCTAATTAAATTCCTGACCCATCAGTTGGCCAGTGCAAGACAATCTTTACTAACAACAAAGTGCTAACCGATGAGACCTCCTCGAATGGAACTAATGAACTCCATGGAGTATCTTTTATTTCTGATGATAATGTGTGGGTCTCTAAGGAAAAGAAGAAGGGGCACCAGGAGTCTTGCCATGCCAACTACCACTAAAAGAATTAAGTCCGGAAACTTTTACTCTTCCCTGTATAACTGGTAGTTTGAATTTATATGCAATGGTAGATTTAGGAGCTAGTGTTAATATCATGCTGAAATCAATGTTTAACCATTGATAATGATATGCTAGTCGAAATGGCGGATATGACAAAAAGGCCCCTATGGGAATAGTTGAGAATGTTCTGGTAAAAATCAATAAATTTTTATTTCCTTTTGATTTCATGATCATTGATATGCTAGGTGACCCTAATGAAACTATGGTACTAGGTAGACCATTTCTTGCCACTATTCATGCTAGGATTGATGTTTTAATAAAGAAATTTCATTAGGGGTTGGAGAGGATAGGATTATTTTTGACATGAATAGAAATATGTACTATTTGTTTGTCCTTGTTAAAAACGTTTATGTGATCAATGAGGTCTAAGGGTAAGAATCATTTAACCCTCTTGACATAGGCAATGATCTTTTCTCATATGATTCTCCTATGTGCTTAGAATTCCCAAAGTATAACCACTTATATGAAACAAATCAGAACAACAAAGATGCCTTTGTTAGTAATAATGTGCAGGAACAATGTGAAGGAGAAAAACGGATGACAAAGATGGCTTAAGCTGAGACAAAAACCTTAAGATTACATTACTGTAAATGACTACAGGTAGTGAGAAATGGCGAATTCAAATTTTGGCCTACCCGTAACTCAAGTTTAAGGGAATGCAACGGTGGAGATAAAATCCATGGACTGGATAAACGGGGGAACATAAAGAAGTGGGAATGCAATAATGATAATGAAAGGTGAAATGAGAAAGGAAAAGAAATGTCATTCTTGCATCTTTTACTGATAAAGTACGGGAATAGCAAAATTGAAGACACAGTCAGGGCAAAAAGGTACATTGAATGGTGTGCCTAAAATAATAAACACCAGGATTATAGAAGCACTCCCGTTCCACGCAATGGAAGGTTTAGTGATCTGATTCATCAGGAAGATTCGATGTTGAGTATAAAATCCTATTTCCCTGATTCTTCACAGGAGAACCAAATTAAACCATGACCAAAGGACTATTCATTTAAGGAATGTTTAAAACTTAAGATTAGGCATACAAATGTCAACAAAATGGTGAAGAATGCAATGCTCAATGAATGGTTCCTTGATTGTTTTATTAGCCTCAAAATATTAAGTTGAACAAGGAATCTCAGTCATTCAGTCAGGAATACTCGGTCTTTATATTATTCACGTTGTAATAGGATAGAAAGGGAACCGGACTCGTTTTGTAATCTAATATTATAAGCTTTGTGGGCTTAAAGGCCAACCAAAACTCAAGCCTAGTCCACCAAGCAAACCTAGGCGTCTAGGTTTAGCAAGGTAGTATAAATACCTCCTATCCATAATGGAAAGGGGTTGGTTGTTCATTTTGGGTAAGCATTCCACACTTGGATAATCCACCTCTTCTCTTTCTCTCTATAGCTTCTTTCTCTTTTCTTATCAGTCGATCTATATGTGTGAAGTGATTATGGTTACAACAATTGGTATCAGATCCAGGTTTAGAGATAAGAAATACATAGAAAGGAGATAAAAGAAGTTTAGAGAGAGAAACAAGAGAGAGAAGTGGAAGGATTACTATGTGTAAATGAATCTTACAAATAAGCAACCAACAACAACCTCAAAACTTCATCCAACACCAAGATCAACAATGTGGCTACTTCTACAAGAACTAGGAATAACAGTCAGACTAGACAGTTTAGGAATCAGAGGATAGTAACAGTTGCTCGGGCTAGGGAAACTGTAGGGAATCAGGTAATTCAGCAGTCTGGGATATAGTGTTTCAATTGCAAGGAGTTTGGACATTTTGCCAAAGAATGCAGGAAACCAAAACTCGCAAAAGATTTTGCTTAGCATAAGGAAAAGATGATGCTGTGTAAACAGGAAGAAAAGGGTGTGCCGTTACGTGCAGAACAGGGTAATTGGCTAGACGACACTGATGATGAGTCAGATGAACAGGAATTGGAAGCACATTATACGTACATGGCAAAGATTTAGTAGGTCTTAACTGCAGATTCAGGACCTACCTTTGATGATGAGCCATTGGAAAAGGTATAATTCGACGATGACTATAATGTGTTTGCCACAGAGAGACAACATTCTGAGCAACTTGAATCCATCAATGACATATATGTGGTGGAAAAGGTTGATAGTAATGTCATTCCTGATTCATCAGATATGTGTGATAATGAAGAAAAGGCTGACCAAAATGCTGAAGACGATGAAGATGAGCGTGTTGTGCTTGCTAATCTAATTACAAATTTAAAACTTGATACTGATGAAAACAAAAAGATTCAAAAGCAATTAAAAAAACAAACGCATTACTTACTCTTGAATTAAATGAGTGCAAATATGCTCTTGTGGTGTCAAATGACATTCGAGATAGATGCAGAAGTGCACTTTATGACCAAGAGATTGAGCATGAAAAGTACAAAAAGTATAAAAATTGTCAAATTGAAAAAGAAAAGGTCGAACTAAATTGAAAGAAACTATTGGCTTATTAGCTCAATAGAAAATTGATTCAATTGAAGCTTTGAAAACACAAGCATACGAAAACACAAGAATTAGAACACATAAGATATGACCGTCTTCGAAAAGAAAAAGAATAATTGCAAAAGGATTTCAAAATCAGGGAAGAAAAAGACATTGAATTGCTTTGGAAAAGCAAGTAAAGTTTTTAAACAACATTGTTTATAAAATAAATCAATATGTTTAAACCATTCATATGCTAGCTCCTAACCCGAGTTCGTCATATAATGGAAGGCAAAGTTTTATAAATCCTAAGTACCTCAAGAAAGCTCAATCTAAAAAACCATATTTCTATAAGATTGCATATGACAAAGATGATCTTGCAATATATTTACGCTGGCTGAATCTTCAAGAGATATCAATCTTGAGGAAGTTAGTAGATCAAAACTAGATAATGAGAAAATTAAAAGGTATGACTACACATCTCAAAATAGTCTTTACGAAATTTTTACTCCTCAAACACGGGAATCTCTTGATCAATTGTATTATGCTAATGAAACTCGAAAGAAAATGTGGAGAAAATATTTCGTTAAATACAAGCCAAATATTCTTAAAAACATAGGTTTTCTGCCTACTCAAGCTTTGTTGAGCAAGAGTAGACACGCTTTTAATGTTGTTCAACATAACATTATCGATTTCAAAACAATTGTTGACTTGGATTGGGAAAAACGAATGGATAACAGATGGAAATAACCAATTACTCAAAAGATAACTGTTCTTGTGAAAAATCTTTTAATTCATCTCACGATAAAGACAAAATCAAATGCAAATGAATTTGAAAGAGCTCTTAAACAGGAAATGCTTGAAGATTTAGAGTATGCTCAATCACTTGAAAAGGAGGTTGACGAACTTGAATCTGAAAAGGCTGAATTTTCAAATGAATATGATCTACTTCTCCAAGAATGTGTTTTAATGGATATCATGTGTTCTATTCTTCGTTCTTTTGAGAGTCTTGATGAAAAAAACTAAATTGCAATTTTTGTTTTTAGAGAAACATCAAGAATGTAAAGATCTTAAAACTGAGCTTTCAAAACGAAATGAAAATGTTGAAAACAAATCATTTAATGAATTATCAAAGAATTTTGCTGAACTAGAACGACACTGCATTTCTCTTGAACTGTCTTTACTTACAGGTAATCATTTACCGTAAGTAACATAAATCTTTCTATAACAAGAAATGTTTTGTGTTCTTAAACTTTTTAATATTTCTATTTTTAAAAGTCCTAAATGCTTTACAAAGTAGTAGAGGAGTAGAGATAGAGATTAAATTCGTGCTTTTATTAATTTTTTAAACAAAC
The DNA here is from genome assembly GCA_026074375.1 of Tanacetum coccineum. NCBI lineage: Eukaryota > Viridiplantae > Streptophyta > Magnoliopsida > Asterales > Asteraceae > Tanacetum > Tanacetum coccineum. The sequence continues at coordinate 7,959 of BQNB010039290.1, read as the reverse complement.
TTAAGGGTATTTTTTTAAATTATCATGTAGGTTAAGGGTGTGTTTTGAAAGTTTTTTGGTCTTTTTTACCTAAAAACATATACTAAAATTCAATATTTTTTATAAAATCATTCGCACGTCTGAAGCAAATCAATATTTGCCTCTTTTTGTTCATAATCCAGAGTCCTTTATGTTGGTATATTTTTCATTAAAAAATTTGATACGTATTTGTTAAATATTTGATAAATAAAGTTTGTTATATAAAAATGTCGTATATAATAAACTTCAACATTTTTATTATAAAATGGTACGCACATGTGAAACACATCAATATTGGGTTTAATTTGTTAGTAATACTGATGCCTTTATGTCAGTATATTCTTCATCTAAAAAATACTACAAATTTATTAGATATTTGATAAATAAGTTTGTTATAAAAAAGATTATAAATAGTAAAAACTTAAGGGCTTTTGGGTAATTTTTTTTAACAAATTTTTTTTGGGCCAGGACTTACTAGGCAATCTAGTTTTAGGCTAACTATGTGTTGGGCCTGTTTTGTCGTTTATCGTAATGCATTTTAGTATATTGTGTAATATTTTCAAATTTTGCTTATGATCAAGTGAAACAAATCCTACTCTAATTTTATGAAATGGGGGTAGAATTCACCTATGACTATTATGACATATATCATCATGATAATATAAAGAAAAAGATTATGTCATGTCATTTCATTTTATTCAAAATGATAAAAGAGAAATAGTTAGTTTATGCATTCAAATAAAATATTGTTATTCTTTAGATTTGATGAAGTGTTTGTACATAAGCATGGATGAAAAGATCATCATTTTCTTGAAAATCAAAGATACGTAGTTGTGTATGGTTATAGTTATAATAATGTGAAAAACATAATTTATGTAAATGTATATATGTCTTGTGATTCATTAAAAGTGATGAATAATATTTGTATGAATAAGTTACATAGAAGCATTATCACAAGTGTTATGATATTATAAAGTATAATATTTAGTTAACCCTTACAATTTACAAGTTGATAAGTTGTACGATTTTATGATAGTGTATGAGATGTTTAGCTCAACTAGCTCAAACTCATGCACTCGTTATAGGCTCAAAACAAACTTACTAAGGCTAGCGACTCGTAACAACCCGTCTGAGAAGCAAATTCCCAAACCAGGCATCGTTTAAGACAAGCCTGGTAAACATATACAAGCAGCCTCCAGACTGTGATTCTATCCCAGAGCAGATAACGACAATCAACACGTGTCACTACCTCATTCGACTATAGTGCCACGAATAATGCGCTGAGCACATGCAAACGTATTGGTTGTGTAGTTCCCAGAATAGGGTGAAGATAATCAATGGTAATCGGGTATCAAATGGAATCATGTAATCACTTTCCAAAAGAAACTATTCGACCCTAATGCCTGGGTATCACGAATATCTCTTTGGGATAAGACCAAATGTTATGTTCTTGAATTGCGCACATTTCTAGAACCCTTTCACCTTTAAGTGTTTATGTTTCTTTTGTGTATTTATCATGCAAGTGTCCATCTCTATCTATAGGGATGAAAACTCTTATTCAAAATAAGAATTGTAACTCCTAGTCAAAAGGAGTTATGAGCATTAATCGGCCAATTAATCTCATAACCTTCTCCATAAAAGTATAGTGGTTACATGACTATAATCATAGTTATTAAGTTAATGTTGGAACCATCCATTTAACAGGTGAAGGTGGTTACAAACATTTAATGTTGAAACCGTCCATTTAATAGGTCAAGGTGGTTACAAACATTTATTGTTCAAACCGCTCATTTAATAGTCATTAAGCTAACCACTAAAAGAGTCATGGAGAATCAGTGACTTGATGGGTGTACACTCCCTACCTCCAAACTTATTTCCATATATGAGTTGATTTCCATAATTGCACTAAATTTCAAACAATCATCCCCGATTTAGTACAATTCTTTTTACATGAAAATTAAACATAAAACAAAACATATGCATAAACGAAAATATCTTGAGGATTGAATTTCCATCTTAGTACATTACATGTTCAAATATTTGAGAATCAAGGTGTTCTAAGAATTGAACCCTTCAACCTATTTGAATACCTGAAGATAAAATACACACAAGTTTTTAAGCACTTAAATGCTCCTGACACTATACAATTCATGTGTCCATATTCATTTCATAAATATTGTAAGAGCCAAATGTCTAAAGTTCCTTGAAGTGGCAGAACCTCAACATTCATATAGGTGGTGTCACACCCCGCCTAGGTGGAAACACGAGGCGTAACATCATGGATATCATCACAACACAATGGTGTCAACAATAGAGAGAACTAAATGAAATAGATAAACAAATGAGACACAATGTGTCATGACAATATCTAACACAAGATAAAAGAGTCTTGCATTACGATAGCAAAGTCATACCACAAGGAAACATACTCTAAAAGTCTAAACAATCAAATAACAACCAAGTATCAAACAATTCAAATGACATAAATAAAATCTCTAGGAGAATGACTCTGCATGCAAGCCTACGGTCTCACTAGCCACTCTTCCTAACTTTAACATCCTCAAGATGGTTACCTAAAAATGATGCTTAAAACGTCAACACAAAGGTTGGTGAGAGACATAGGTTTAAGACATGAAAATCAAAGCTTATAAACAATTAATGTGATTAATGCAACCATGGCATGACAATTACTTCACTATCATACCAGCTAGCATGCAAATGTAACCAAACCAAGCATGGAAACAGAACGTGTCCCTAGATCTAAAAAATATCAATAATTGGGTAGGAACGTTACCCCCGATCCATTAAAACCGTCACTTCACATGGGTAGGAACGTTACCCTCGATCCCGATATCACAACAAATGGGTAGGAACGTTACCCCTGATCCAAATACACATAAGCATTTAGCACGTAACATAAAATATCCAAGTAAAGTCCATACACTTTCAAAATAAAGACACATAATCACAGTAGATAGAACATTTCAAATCCATTTGCATCATTTCCATCCCAATTTAAAAGCGATGTAAAAAGAGGGACTATGAAACTCACCTAATGCACAAGCAGCTTCCAAACAATATCAACACAAGCTACACAATATAAACACAAACGTGTTACACGCGACCAAGCTAAAAGCTCAAGTCCATGTAACACTCATATGATGGATGTATAAGGGTTTGATTAACCATCATGGGTCACCCCGACACCATGCCCAACCTTAACCTCCTCATTAACACGTTACATTAGTTAACTACACATGTTCAAAAATGCAGAATTTTAGTGTGTCTTGACTTACATAAAAACCTTACTTGAAGACCTTTATAAATTATACCAAAAATCATCTATGTTCCTTTATGTGTTCTCTAACTACTATTTGATTCCCAAAAGCCATTTACATGCACAAGTACTCCTAAGAAAATCAAACTTCCAAACAGTCCCAATTCAAACCTGCACGCGCACTAAAAAGTTTAGACTTATTAACCATACTTAGACATAAAATTAGAAGCTATACTTCTGGGGTTTCTTTATATACATATGGAACTTAACTAGTGTAGAAGGGCTAAGCTTAATTTCACTTTTAAGTTAAGGTTTCACCCTCGCAAACATGACCTAATTCTGACACCGTATTTACTGTTTTGACCACTTTTGTTGCAAACATTATTTGAATGACTTCCCGACCTTAAAAACCTTTGAGGCCGGATTTTTTGGAAATTATAACTTTTGGCTAATTCATAGACTCAAGAAACATATCAATACACGTTTTTATCATCTAGATATCAGTCGTTGAACACGACCTAAAATTCTGCTCAACCCTAAATCAAGTTTTAACGCAAATCTAACCTAACCAATTGCATGAACATGACCATAATCAAGCCCTAATCACTATAGCATCATTAAATATCATTAATATTCTGTATTTTTATGAAACCCTAGATCCATCATTGATTTTTTTACATGAATATACAAATCTAACTAAGAAGAACACACTTACCTTGATTACTAGCACCTAAACCACAACTCTTGAATGATTCTTGGATCTAGCAAAATTCGACACTCCTTAGGGTTTTGGGGGAAGAAAACGCACGGCACAAGTGAGAAGGGAAGGGATAATGGTCTGGGTTCATTGGTATTTAACCCTAGTGAATCCTTATCCTTCTCTAAGTACTATTTGATAAAAAAATATAACTCCTAAACCCTTCATAACCAAAACTGATCGGCCCCCTATTTAAAAACATATTTTTATTACTTTTTTTATTAAATTATTAATTAACTAATTTAATTCATTACCTTAAGTTTTTATAAAAATCTAAGCTAGTTTGATTAAACATTTTTACTTAAACGCTACTTACTAAACTTTCTAAATATAACCTTCATTTCACCAAATCACTTTCTATTTTTAGAAAGTTTGCTACAAACTTCTATATTTCACTCACCTATTTCATTTCTAAAATGCCACATTTTCCATAAACGCTTAACACTTAATCATCCAACTATTGACGTAGCATTACATGCAATATGCCATTCCTTTCCATTATCACTAAACGTGAACAAATGGAATACTCATTACCCAACATAACCATACTCAAAATGGGATGCCCAAACACCTTAAAATGATATCAGGTACATACTTAACTCACTTAGCACACATAAAATCACATAGCACAACACTTAAACATATAAAATGAACTCTTTGTCATTTCTAAAGGTATCACTAACCTGATTAAATCACGGTTGTCACAGTATCCCCTCTGTAGGATCCCGTTAACACTTCACTTCATACAATCGATCATGAAATCGGAACTAGAAAGGAGAAAGAATGAGTTGTTCTAGAGAGAGAAACTAGAGAGAGAGATGAGAGAAAAAGAGAAAAGATA